>JAQBSW010000745.1:0-172539 GCA_029291075.1 Eudiplozoon nipponicum | reverse complement strand
CGAGCTTAAAGTATTTCGTCCACGTAAATCAAATTCTGTATTACTTAATCGGACAACTTGGACATTCATGTCATCCATAACCAAGGCTATATCTGAACTTCTTGCTCTACTTAGTAAAGAACTTATGCCGGAGTCAAAGCAGTCTGACGACCTGATGGCACCAACCCGATAATGGTCGCATGAACCCTTGGGTGTCATGGGATAAAACCATCCTTTTTACTGTGAAGCTATGCAGTTACATTTAGCTTGAAACGTGTAGTAGCGAAATGAGAGCAAGCGTGTCAGACGTGGAAGGAAATTTGTTTGTTTAAGGAAACTGTGGTCACCGGCGCCTTAACATCATTCATACTAACCACTGGGAATGCGGTACGGTTTAATTTACGTTGACTGGCTGAGTTTCGGAATGGCATTTCTCGTACCATCATGAGGCCTCTAATCACACACACACACACACACAGTAAAATGTTCGCAAATTTGGAGAAGCTTTCTAGTAGATACTGTTTTCGGTTAAACATGATGACATTGAAAAAAACGTAAATTTAGAATCGATGTCTATGTTAAGTACATTCATGGTTGATGAAATGTTTTACCCCAAAAGTGGTAGTTAAAAGCCTAAACTAGTAATGGCTGCGTGGGTGGGGATTAAAGTTATTTAAATCAAGGTTGCGATCTTGATATAAACACCTGTCCCATTATGTGCATGATTTATGCCGATAAATGTATGCACATAATGTGACAAGTGTTTATATAAAGATCGCAACGTGGATTTAAATAATTGTTAAATGCGTTTTTTAGTAAAATTTTGCGCCGGACAGTGTTGGTCCAGTATATCGTGAATCTTTCATATGCATAAACACATCTAAACTACTTCTATGCATTCATAAAAACTTCCCAAAGTTAACAATAGTGTGTATTTACACAAACATGTGCGCAAATATACATACAAAAAGGTAGGTCAATTTCACTTAATAGACTACAAACGCACATTGTACTATAATTCGTAATCTGTTGCTCTAACCGCTGATCTACCCTAATGCCCATTGGTTAGAGCAAGATTCGTAAGCAGAAATATCAAGATTCGAGCCCTGACTGCGGAAAATTAGCAACAGTACGTTAATCGCTCCACATAAGACAGAAACCGGTTTACTGGATGAATTGCCTTTTCTACACTATATAATGCTTAGTTAATATTGAAAAATTTATGCAGTATAATTTGATTGGTCAAATAATATGAAGTTCGCATTTTTATTCATCTTTCTCGGAGTTTTTTTGTTTTGGTTCATACAAGTTAGCAATAACTATTAAGCCATGCTTATTTCTTGTTTTAAAAGTACTATCAGTGAAGTGTCTGGAGCATGGCGTTAAACTTTTTATTTTATTTTGTTATGCCAGATTCCTATTAAATCTGGTGACACGATATTTGTTTCTGAACTGTCAGGTGGTACAAACTCGATTGTCACTACAGTTGCACAACCTAGTGTCGAACCAATTGCGTATGCTCAGTCAGTTAAAACGAACGATAATAAACTTGCAAATTCTTCATCCATCAAGAACTGGCCATGTGACGAGTTTGTGCGTGTTGTGGCTCCATCTGACAATAGTTGCCTGTTCACTAGCATCCAGTTCTGCATGGACTCGGCAATGTCCGCCAACGGGATCCTGCCGCCAGAGTATGTGAAAGACTTAAAGGCATCAATTGCTGGAGGTTGTCAAAATGTACCGGGGATGGGCAATAACGATCAAGACAAAAATATTGTGACAGAGAAGATGAAATCAGCACAGTCTGCTGTATGGACGTTGCAGTCAAATGAGACTAATTCAGCAGAGATTCGACAGCTCATTGCTGCTGTTGTGACAAGTGATCCAGAGACCTACAATGACGCCGTTCTGGGAATGACTAGTGCACAATATTGCAATAGGATAATGCAGGTTAACATATTTTTCACCTTGTGATGGTGAAATTAAACTTTATATTTAAAGTAGTATTTCTTTTTCATTTTACCATTTATATTCTTCATCTCGATATGAATGCTTTAAACGATTTTAATATATAATTTATTTTGAAACATTTTTTCAAGTTTCATTTTATTCCAGTTAAATACTGCTTGTTGCGGAGAACTAATATATATGCAAGTATCTATTAGGTGTTGCGAACCTAGTAACAAATTGGTTCAGTTGTGACCAGAAGGATAAACCACAGACAGCATGAGCGGAAAGTATAATCTCATGCAAGTTCGTTTTGTGCTTACTGGCGACTCATTAGTAGGAGCCGGTATTACGCCCTTTAACCACTATATATTTGGTAGAAGAATGTGGAATAATAGGACGGTACAATCACCTAGACGAATGTGTAAACCTGTAATAGTGAAGCTAACATCATCTGAAGTCAACGACAATGCGACTTCAATGCTAACTCACACTATATAATATATATACCGAGTCTGTAAAGGATACTAACACTATGGCTATTATGTTAGTAATCGATACCAACATTATTGTACCGAAAAGGTACATGACACTAACATGATGGATATCAATGTATGCTATAGTTCACTAATGAGTCGCCAGTAAGCACGAAATGAATGTGCATGAGATTACACTTTGCATTCATGCTGTCTTTGGTTTATCCTTCTGGTCACAACTGAACCAATTTGTTACTAGGTTCGCAACACCTAATACATACTTCTTTTTATTCCGTTGGATGTTTTAATATTCTATTCTCATATCCAGAAGTTCAGCAAACATATTGTGGCCGTTATAGTTGGCTTCTCTTAAATTGCATTTAACATTTGTCATTTAACGCGTAGCAATGAATAAACATTTTATTATTAATTGATGCAGCTGCATTGGCTTTATATCGTATAGTTTAAGTGTTAATCATCTTAATCTGCTATTTAAAATTGTAATGGATTGAAAAAAAATCTTGTTATCGAGGTGAAACTTCATTCTGTGAAGAACGATTGCTGATTTCCTTGTGAATTACCTAACTTTGCTTGAAATGTCAACAATCAAAATGTTTGATTTATTTTGGCAATGCCATTTGATTCAAATTATGAATGGGCGACGTTTGTTTCTATAGCAGACTGTACAACTGGTTATTTTTCACAATTATGCGACTGTGAAGAATCATTCTTTACATTATGATGTATTGCTATGACGACAAGAATAACAATCATTATGAGGATTTTGATAATATTAATAATCGTGATGATGGTGATGATGATGATGGTCATGGTGATGATGATGATGGTCATGATGATGATGATGATGGTGGTGGTGATGATGATGATGGTCATGGTGATGATGGTGATGATGATTAGGATTATGATAATATTAATAATGGTGATGATGATGATGATAATGTTCATGGTAATGATGGTGATGATGATTAAGAGGAGGAGGATTATGATAATATTAATGATGGTGGTGATGATGATGATTATGATGGTCATGGTGATGATGATGTTGATGATGATGTTGGTAGACATGATTGACATAAATATGAATATGATGACGAGAAGGATGAGGATAATTCGCATATATAGTCATTTTCGCACTTTAATTCGTTTTAATTTTTTGCTTCCATTTTACTTCTGAATTTCTTCTCCATTTATTGACTCTCACAGCCAGATCGTTGGGGCGGTGGCATTGAGCTGGCTATTTTATCGAAAATTCACGAGGTCGAAATTTGCGTCACCAGTGTACAGTCGGGCAGAATTGACAGATTTGGCGAAGATCAGTGCTATCAAATGCGAATCTTTCTGTTATATGACGGCATACATTACGACCCGCTAGTCTACGGTAGAGCTGGTGAAACCGTGCTGAGGACAGCTTTTCCCATACATGAGTTTAAGGTTTGTGAATCGTCCTGTTTAATTTACTCGACGTGTATTGAGCAAAACAGTGCTCTTTTACCACCAAAAAAACAATTGCGTAGTATTAAATCAAGGCTGCCATCATTATGTAAACACCCTTGCCCATTAAATACTCAAATTTGTCCGTATAAACTAAGAATAATGTAATGTAGAAAAGGCAATTCATCCAGTAGACCGGTTTCCTTCTTATTGGGAACACTTCACGTATTGTCCATCATTTGCCACGAACAGGGTTTGAACCAGAGCATGTCTGTTTCGGAGTCCGTGACTCGAACCACTGAGCCACATTACCGCACGTAGCAAACAATTGTTAGTTCTGTACTACCTCATGTATTTTGGTAGTTCTTCCTTCAGATGGAGTCCATATTGTATTTCTTTAGGCATGAAGTTCCAACTAACCAATCCTAATCTTCCATTTATACAATTAAATGATTATTTGTTGCATGTGACGAGTTCCAAATAAAGGCGAAACCGGTCACCTGGATGAAGACAGCTGATTGCAAACAAATCGGAACGCTACCCGAGAATCAAGTGAACTGGATGAATTGCTTTTTTACATTATACTATGCTTAGTTTATACTGACAAATTTATTTATATAATGGGACTTTTGTTTACGTCAAGATCGCAACCTTGATTTAAAAACTGTTTTCACTGCACGCGCAACCTATGCTCGTTTAACTGTGTAGTTTGTGATTGTATGGCATCGGTTTTAAAACGTGAATTAATTGCTTTGTATGATAATTCTGATGAAATAGGTGAACTTTTCAGTTAATATCGGAATTACATACTCACCATAGTCTGGTGAGGAAGGAAATGTTTCGGCTGCTGAATGAAAATTTGGCCACGGGCGTATGAGTTGATAGTGCTCGTCAGCCGCGATTGTCAGACTATCTAAGGGGAGGAAAGCTGAGTAAAAGACATCCCACTAGGAATGGGCGAACTTATGCTTATCTACTGCCCACATAACAATGCATACTGCGAACTATACTGCATTTACCGAAGTGAAGATTAAAATTGGGTCGCCTTATCCACTGATTTATGCTAGATGAATAAGCGAAACCAAGCTTTTTCAGATACCTTGCATTCCGATTCCTCATCTTTTCCGTCTATTTCGTACTCTTAGTCGAGAAAGACGCTCTTTTAGATGCTATGTCTATGACGGAGGTCGATCAAATCGTTGTTTTCATTGCTGTATTGTCAAATATCGCAAAAAAATTCACGTAAACTCGTATTCATTAAGCCTGTGTTACGTTTTAACGTCGCTCGTTTAATGTTCTAACATTAAAAAAGTGCTATATCGCGTACGTAGGTTAAATTAGACATTTATATTGATAAATACCACGAGTTGCGTTCGTGGGTTATCGCTTTGCACTATCAGTTTCACAAACATCCGATAGATCCCCATTTCCAAGTACGCATCAAATTTGTCTTCTTATTGACTGGGTGTGGATTCGTCTCTTTTCTTCCTAAGGCTTCAACATCGTTCATACAAACCACTGGAAATGAGGTACGGATCTAATCTTTGTTGATTGGCAACGTTTCGATATGGCATTTCCTATTACCTCATCAGGCCTCTAATAAAACAGACAATACAAGGCTCACACTAACATTTGCTCATTTCCAGTGGCTAGTATGAACGAGGTTGAAGCCATCGGAGGAAATGGACAAATCAGCACACAGCCACCACGAAGGCGAAATCGATGTGTACTTGGAAATAGGAATCAATCGGATCTATGTGAAACTCATAGAGTAAAGCGTTATTGTTGTTGGTTTTAAAATAGGCTTGCTATACCTTCCAGTTATCTTAAATTGTCCATTATGCATTGCAGCTGCTGGATAAGGCGAGAGTCTTGGCCGATGAGGTTCGCACAGCTGGCGGATTCACAGATTTGTCATGCTTCAGTTTGCGTTGCATCATTTGTAGACTGCCATTGCGCGGCCAAAATGCGGCTGTTGAACACGCTAAAAAAACAGGCCACACGCAGTTCGGCGAGGTTAATGACTAGGCTTCAAGTTCAGTTTTAGAAATTTTATCTGTTTCACTTATATTAAACTAGAACGATTATTTAGAGAAACAGCTACTAAGTCCGGCTACTGATAGTTCTCCGAAATTTGTGCAGCTAGAACTTGACTGTTCTAGTTTTTTTTCGTTTAGGACAGTTATGTAACATTTCAATTATTTTCGCTTATTTGTTTAATTCTGCTTTAAATCGACATGAATAGCATTCATGATTATTTCAAGATCGCAAACTTCAAGTAGATATCTGTTATCTCTATTCGCGCTATCGAGGATTATCTATTTTATACGTTTGTTTATGGCTTGATTTTCTGTGCTTTTCTTGTATTATAATAATTCCAGTTTTTATGCTTTCTGGATATTAGACTTGCAAAAAATACGATCTTGTCGCCTATTTTCCTTTGTGAATGATTGATTTTGGTGCATTTTCCGCTCAGTTTCTATAGGCTTATATTGTTTAACGCAACCATGAATATCAATTTACATGTTCATCACAGGAAACTCGAGATTTGCTTAATTATATTATCATAAATTTAGAATGTTACATTCTTAGTCTTCGTATAATAACGTGCAAATTCTTTTAAAAAAACGTTACTTCGAATAGGAAATGTTTTTTACCGAAGCTAGTTTCTTCTAAAATATCTAGTATTATACTTTAAAATACTGCATAATACTTCAAATACTAATGTACATATTCTGCATGTCTATCAGCAGAGCTGACATATGTATATAGTGTGGAAAAACGGTCTGTTCTGTTCAATATCTGCGCATGAATATGACTGTATGATTGAAGTTCATTGTGAATAATCGTAAAACTGACATATCATGAAAGAATTGTCGAAGCGGAACCAGAATATTTTGAATCGGAGCGCCACAACGTCACAATCGCTATAGCAGAACTATATATATATATATATATATATATATATATATATATATATATATATATATATATATATATTCGATTTTTTAGTATACCACATTTTTTATTGTTTTAACGAACTCAAGCTGTTCAATTCACTAATGTTTCGATTAAGAGTTGTGCAGTACAAGCGTGGGCCTCTGATCTGCTTTTTGCTTGTGCAGGACAATTGATAGCAGTTGTAGGCCAGTAAAATCTGGAATCCTTTACATTTCCAAGTGCAGAGTTGATGTTTGGCATTGATTGATGGATTCTCTCTTTCCCCTTCACTTTGATGTCTCCCATCAGCTGATTGTCTAAAAATGCGTTGGATCCAGGTTTTATGAATATTTGGTTTGGTAGGTACCCCATTCTAAGTTAGGAAACAGTTAATTTTCCACAATTTTGGCTTTACTGTGGCAAGATTTATTCACAAGCAAAGAAACTGCCATTAGCATATAGATTGTGTTGAGTATTATTATTTATCTTCGGCGAATGCTTTGCAGGCAAATATTTTCTTGCAGAATAGCTTTTTTCTATTGTTTTTATCGAAGTGCATAAGGAAGGATAATATTTGTATAATTGACAATATTGTAATCAAACTGAACATCGAAGTGACTCGTGTCGATATTAAAATCAACATTTTTTCTATTCAACAATGTTTTTTACCAATAAAACTAAAATTTTTTTACAATCTTATAACCGTTTAATAGGGGGATCTTAAAATACTACAGAAATTACATACGGCCGGTATTTAACCATTTAAACTATTTCTCTTTTGTTTTATAAGTATATATTTAATTACTCTCTCACACACCCAAATATATATTACAACATAGCAAATCGAAAATCTATCTCTCCACTGAAGATGATCCAAATGTTCTTTGAATAAACTACTAACGATGTTGAACCATTTATGACATTTGTTTTATATTATATATATATATATATATATATATATATATATGTGTGTGTGTGTAAACCTTAATTTTTCGCTTAAAGAGTTCTTGTTGCGCTGGAAGTCGTGTTAAATTTTTCAAGGAATTTCATATGAACGCCTTTATTACCGGCCGTTGTTGCTGTATAACCTCTATCAATAGACACTAATGAAAGTGAATATTTTATTTTTATCTAAGGTATGATGTATGTATTGGTAAGGGTATATATGCTGCAAAACCACAAGTTACTGTTAAAAATTGCGCTATAAAACTGTTTGTTGCTATTGTATAAATTCTTTAAAGTTGCCTGAACTGGTAGCTGTGACTATCTCAATTGTGCCTTGCTTCCAATCGCATGACCAAGGAATCTGCTCTAGGTGTTAGGCAATTTAATTTACGAAATCTGTTTATGGCCTGGTGACCGGCGGCTCTGGCTGGTTTTTATGACATCTTTAAAATTGACACTGTCGATTTTAACAAGATTACATCATTATAAACGCATCAACTAATGTGTTTCAGAAGATTCAGATGTCACTCATCGTAATGGGCGTCGCAAACCCAGAAAATGATGATGAGAGTCGCCTTGCAACGGTGATTGCTGTTAAGTAGGCATATCTCGCCTTCATTTGAGCAGTACACTCAACTTACTTTTCTGGTATTTATTTAGTTCATGGGTTTATATACTTAATGAGTCCTCAGTTAGTTTTCGATTGTTTGTTCCTATTTAAAATAGAATAAATATTCGAAGATTATAACAGTTGGTTATCTTTCGTGAGGTCTGTATAACTGACTTACGATCCGTTTTTTTATTTATTTTTCTCATATTTATAAATGAAACTTCACAGTATTTATGTTGCTTTTTATTGTAACATTAATTTCTCATTTTGAGATTTTTTTGTATTGTTAATAAAACGGTTACCTTGACAAGTATTATATTTCATTAACGGACAATTTGTTTTTAATGTTGGCTTTTTTATTTACTGCTTATTCAGCAATTCGCCTAGTTTTGTTTCTATTTTTCATTTGCTCCATTTTCTTCATATGCCAAATTACCTGGAAATTATGCTCATTACACACAAAACACACACACACACACACACACACACTCTATATATATATATATATATATATAGTTTTGGGTTTCGGTGTGCGTACGTGTGTATTACAACTGTAAATTTGATTTCATCTGGTTATTATTATACGCAAATTATAAATTCATATTGTCTCTATTGACAGATATAGAAATTAGATTTAGTCTATTGTGTCAGGTGTATGTCTTTCCTAGTAATAAAAAATAATAAATAAACGATCAAGATCGTATTACCCCATTGTAGGCTGCTTCAGTGGTGTTTTCACACCGCGCTTATATGTATGTGTCTGTGGAAGATTCTCGTTATGCTTTTTGAAAGAATTTCTTGTCAAAGAATCGAGTGCGTTTTGACGTTCGTATTTAGCTTCGTTAGTGTTGTGTTACTCTCGCTTTTTGCTGTTTTCATCACTTAAATTTCGTGTCTGCATTTATCTGCGATTCTCTACTGATATGTTCTTCGATTACAATTGTTCTTCTCTGTGTTCAGCCATATTTCATCTGGCTGAAATGTTGATTGGGCTTTCTCTCTTCTTTTCTATAATGTGGGAAGTTTTTATACTCTCTGCAAAGCTTCAATTTATAGATCATTTATTTAGATAAACGGCAAATTAGGCTCAGTGAAGCGGAAAACACAATTACCTTTCGTCATAGCACAATAAAAGCGCAGCTCATTTTTATCTGGCACGTTTTGTAAATTAATTGTGCCTAATTAAAATGAGATTCTGTCTACATGTAATGATCTTGTATTATTGTATGAAAGTTTCACGTAATTTACCCAGATTTCTTTATTTTACATTATTGCATAATGTAGAATTTGGTCTAATGTTCTGTTTTCTGTTTTATTGTAAATGAGCTAAATTATGCAATTTCAATATAAAAAGAAATTTTACTTGATCTAGATACATTGACGGACATCCTATCTCTTGCATTGGGCTCCAGGAAAGTATGCTAATAATGCAGGATCTAAGTTTGTGTCATGTTTGTAAATAGATACCTGAAGGGGTTCGCCCATCCGAGTGTGTGAGTGTATGCTCGTTAGTGTGGATGTTGTGGTTCGTGGTTGATTTCGCATATAATAGTGTTTAGCTACGAGATAGCTGGCCATATTCTGCAGTTCCGACCGCCCACCAGAATCGACTGGGAAGTCCGGCCTGTGGGCCGTAAATGGCCGTTTCTAGTCAGCTCACTAGCTAACATTTTTCCTTACTTGACTAGTTATAATGATGGTGTCAGTTCCATCGGATTGAAGCGATTGGCTGGTGAACTTGTATTCGGAAGTATAACTCGTGAGGATCTGCTGACAAGGAACTAAATCCAATCGGGAGTAGAAATTTGTTTATAAAGTTGTACGGGCGATGGCCACTGTAGTCATCAACATCGCCGACAACAATACCACAGCCCTTAATCACTGATGCATCACTGCCATACATCCAGGATGAAAATAAAGTTTTTCTTTAAATAATTAAATACAAGAATAAAATTATTAATGTAGAGTGATTTATGAGGGAAGGATTTAATTCAGTTGGAAATACTTACCTGAATAAAACAAAGAAATTAGGAAACCTACATCTTTACACAAATCATTATGAAAAAAATCAGTTTTGAGGTAAGGTGACGTTGGTATTACAGCTTCATAAAGAACAACCAAGCCCATCGTATCTCTTTTTACTAAGATAAGTATGTTAAAATGACACTATTATGAATCTGCAACAAGATTGCCAGTGAGCTCGATTCGATTCTATAACGCGCAGGGTTTCAACCAAAAAATATGTGCATGTGGGGACCCCATCCTGGTAAACGAATGAATCCTATGCTACACAATTTGATTGTAGTTGACTTTCGCTGATTCTGTCATATCCGAATCTGTCCACCCTGCTTCCCACGCCAATTTGGCGCAAGCTGAAGGAAGGCCTACAGGGTAATTGAATTAAAGGCATACGTAAAACGTGAGTCAGCGCAGTTGATGGAGCCCTATTTATTCGTATAACTTGTTAACCGCTCCGAAAGCATGTCTGCGGATGCCACCGTTGCTTATTCGTTTTTAGCCTATGTAGGCTCTGCTTCTCAAACATCGATGGTCAAATACCCGTAAGAGTCTGAAGTCTTAGGTTCTAATGGATCAATTTGTTCTAGGATATAAAACTGCACGTATTGATGCGTTGCTCACGCGATTTTTAAGGATGAGATGCTCGTGTTTGTCCATAAATTGTGATCGTTGGAGTAAGCTAATTGATTCACATATTTTTATTGTCCGGATTTTTGACTCAGCTATCAAGTTAGGTAAGGATGTTCATTTCGTCCAATTCTTGAAACTTCAAATTTCTAATTTGAAGTGATGGGTGTTCCTATAGAAGTTACATGTAGAAGATGCGAAAGTGATATCGAAGATTATCAATCTATTCAAGGTGGCCCAGACAGCATCTCGACTACAGAATAATAATATGATATCATCTGCAAAGTCCAGATTGATTAATCTACCACTGGAAGTATTGCGATGTCTGAACCCTAAATTTTTTAAGAGTATAATTCATAGTGACGTTAATTATCAAATTAAACAGATATAGACCATTGTTAGTAGCAGACCTGTTCAATAACTGATTGTAGATCCTTACGCGAATAGAAGTGTATATGCAGAGATCATGTTTAACAATTCCAATTCTGAAGCAGACGTGCCCAGGTTCGAGTTCTGTCCGCGGCAAATTCTAGCCAGTACATGATGAGTTCCCAATAAGGACGAAACCGTTCTACTGGATGAATTGCCTTTTATACACTATACAATTCTTAGTTTATACTGACATATGTAAGTAATTAATGGGTCAGGTGTTTATATCAAGACTGCAACCTTGATTATAATAATTGTTATCACCACCCGCGCAGCCAATGTTTTTTTAATTCCAAATCTAGTTTGCCTACCATTTGGACAGTATATCAAACTGAACATTTCGGTCCGACGATGCAAGTACACCATTGTAGTCTGGAGATGCATTTACTGTGGGAGGTCGACACACATGTCACGAACGCTGAGAAAAAGTAAGTAATTTAGGAACGACTGGTTATCGCACGAGTTCCGATTTCTCTTTTCGAAAATGGGAATGACGCTAGTCTCGCTTCAAGCAACCAGCACGATCTCTTCACTTCATTATGTGCAAAGACGATCATTCGGCGCCAAACTAAATATTTCGCCGAAGTCCTAAAATAAGGTTAGAGTCAGATCATCGAGGCCTGCAGCTTTTCTATTTCTAGGTGCCAAAATTGCATTGTGTAACTTAAACTATGTTCTTCGTTCGGGATTAAGGTTCCACATTGTTGATATATACATACATTCGGTGATTTGTACTGGTGCAGGTGTACGGGAAAAATTATCTTGGAAGTGTTTGATACTTATCAAGACGTATTTTACCAATTATCAGATTATTGTTGCAATCAGTTATTGTCTTGATAACATTTAATCTTCTCGAAACTGTAGTACGAATAACTTTTGATCAAATATCGAATGTTAAATGATGCGAACGCTTATTCCATTTCCTCAGTCTATCTGGGTTTAAGATCGACTTTTAGATTGTTCATTATTTGACGCCTTATAGCTCTACGAGAATTGTCATAGGCCGAGCTAGCCGGAATTTGAAGCTTTGTTTAGAGTATCTCAACAAAGTTTTCAGTGGCACACTGACAAATTCTACGAGAGCCTACAATGCCACACATAATGGTACTTGCAATGGGCACAACGTGTCTTACCTTCATACACAGTACGAATTTTCTTCGTTTAGATTGGATGACATGGATTTTGGATAAGATTTATATTTTCTTGGAAAGACTGCTTTTAAAATTGTCTCACATCTATTTGCGGCATATTTTTATTTAGCTTTACAGAAAATATGAGTGAATTCGTGCGTGTTCCGAGTTGCCATACGTGTTTTAAAACGAGCGTCAGTCCAGGTTAGAATCACGCAATCTATAACTAATTGCTGCATAATATATTTGAGTTAATGGTTTTACAGGGGCTAGAGGATGTCATGCAACTTAAAGCCTTATACTAAGTCTAAAGTATGAATTATAGTCTATCCTGCATACAGCTATCCAAAAATCGATCATCATTATCATTGGGCATTGGGCTTAAGGAACATCTGCTACTTAGATAAAATTCTGCGTGGCTTAAATGCCCAACTTGAGCATGCATGTCACTCATATCTAAGACTATATCTGAAATTCTTTCTATATGTGGTTGAATTCAGGTCGAAGTTAAAAGCGTCTCTGCCATCACCTGTGCTGCAATCATGCAGATACAACGAATATACAACGCTGAATATGGATTATGGTGTTTGTTTTAGTGCACACCTTCAACTTTGCTGAACAAAGTCCGGTGTTTACGCGGCTTGAGCAAATTCAGTTTTACCAGTGGTTCGAATCCAGTAACGCGTAGATATGGATGGTACACCAAATTCTGTGCTGCACAAAGTCAGGTGTTTACGCGGCTTGAGCAAATTCGGTTGTACCAGTGGTTCGAATCCAGTAACGCGTCGATATGGATGGTACACCCAATTCTGTATTACTCCTAAGATTTTGCATTCTTGCTTCTGAGACGCAATTTATACCAATTTCTAATTCATCCAACGTATATGGTAGAGCTTCATGTTGCCAAATTTATCATAATGTTCGCACATTGAAAGCAATGGTGTGAAAACACAAAACTTTTAATAAATTGTAGATTACCTGAACTATTTCCGATATTTGGCAATCGGACATTGGGTTCATTGATTTAATTATCATACCTTCTTATGTAGCATCATTATTAGATTAAGGAGAGCAGAGAATATGAAATGAAAGAATCGTAAATGAATGTATCTGCCGTTGCTGAATTTCGCTAATCCACCCTGCATGCACGACTGCAGATGCAGTATGAATTCATTATGGCTCTTGTTGTTCATGACCATATATCTTAGATCATCTACAATATCTCGACGAAAAGAGAAAGGCCAATATTGATTTTTGCTTCAACAAATCAGGTTTTCCTTTATTTGTTGTATCTTCGTTGTTCGTTATCGCATTGTAAGAATTCTTATAGGATGAAGTTTCTGTGTTGTAATGGTAAAATAAAATCAGCATTGTAGTCGTCACCTGTAGGAATAATTTTAATTTCCCAAAATGTAGTTAACGCAAATCATTTAAGAAAAAATTTCACGTAGGCTTCTGTGGTGCTCAGGCTTTGCACCCTTGGCCGTGTAAGCGTCTGTCACTCAATGATGGGTAGTCATTCGTACTAGGAGTGTGGTGTCGAATGTGGACGCACCTTCACTGTCTTGCAATGCCTCATTTCTTCGGCGAATAGGTGAAATGTGCATCTAAGGCCAACAGCTTGCGAAGAATGTGATATAACGATTTCTTGGCCTATTCGATTAGAACATGACACTGGTTTTGGCAATGTACGTCAAGGACAAGTAAATGTGTGGCCTTATTAAGCGCGAATCTAACTCAATGAAATGATGCTGTAGATTACCTCAATTATATTCAGCTCTGTTCATGTAAATTTTGAAGACGATCAGAACTTGATTAGGATGCATTGGTTACGTTATTCTCTGAAGTGGTTTCCGTACCAGTTCATACTCTATTAATTGTGTTCTGCAATGGCTGGAGGGTAAATTCTGTGCACATAAGCAAAAAGCGGTAAAGTTGAAAAGTGTTCTATTGTCATTACCGTAATATTCAGCATGAATAGCATTGATCAAGTAGGGTATGTTAAAAAAACAGTATGTTCGAATTTATTTTAGTCAACGAAACAAACACTTCACAGTCCATTCTTAAGGGTGCTACTAAAGAACAATGGATGCAGCTGTTTTAGATTGATAGAAAGTACATCATTATTTAATTAAAAAGAGTAGTATTTTAACTTGCGTAGGATAAGTTGTATCCTTTCAATAGTTGCTTACCTTAAGGCAGGTAAAGTGGGTTTGTAAATTAATGCACATATATGCCAACTCATAACCACGACTTATGCAGTTTTGCTGCCTGGAATCAGCACAGAAGACTAAAACCACTAACGCTTATAACATCAATATTCTTATCAGTTAAATTGTACTACCTCATAAACCTACCTGTAAAGCTTAAGATACTGTTAGGCATGTTTAATACTGCCTTCTAGCATTTAATTACTAAAATGTTTTTTCAATTGATGCTTGTTCCTATATTTTTTTGGAAATACTGTACAAGCAATTGATCGTGCAATTTTGTATTAGGTGTTGCGCACCTATTAACAAGTTATTTCAAATAGGACCAGTAGGGTAATCCAGTCAGCATAAGCGACAAGTATACTTTCATGTTTCTATTCGTTTCGTTCTTTGTAGCGATTCATCCGTGGGAGCCAGTATTACGCTCTTTACCCAATATATATTTTGTTGAGGACTGTGGGAGAACTGGATGGTAAAATCTATCCTAATGTGTAAACCTGTAGTAGTAGAGTTAACTTCATATGAAGTCTTCGGCAATGCGACTTCAAAACCAACTCACTATGTATAAAAGATATACCAAGCCTATAAATGGTATGGAAATTATGGTTGTTGTAAGAACCTGTTTGCCGAAAGGTACATAGTACCAACATGATGGTTGCCGCGTCAGAACGTAGTTCTAACACAATGGATTTCAAGATATACTGAAGTTCACCAAAATTGATATTTGCAACTACTGCACACCTATTACTTTGGTAAATCCCTACATTATGGCCTTGATGAAATACCTTTGCTATTTTATGCAATTTTTAGATTATACCTAAACCACACACACAAGACATCATACGAATGAAAAACATTCGTGCATGTAACAGCCTAAAATGCGAACACCTGGTCAATACTCTATCCAAGAATACTAGATTATCCAGATTTCTTAAATCACTTTTACTACAATAAGATTGACACCATAAGATATACACTCACAAGTCAACCCGTAATAAACCACCAACAAGAAATAGAAAGAAAACTCGAATTCAAACTAGATTTCATCCATTTAATCATGAAAAGAGCTCAGGATGTTTATATTGGAAAGAATGCAATGTGTTATCGAGTATTCACGAAATTATCCTGTCAATCTACTGTTATTAAATGTTTTCTCTGCTAATAAAATTATAATATATATATATATATATATATATATATATATATATATATATATATATATATCGTTACAAGTTTCACCATTTTTTAAAAAATATGAGAACACAACACTTATTCCATGAAATAACATTTATTAATAAATCTTATTTCTACCAGTATCTACAGCCATTATTCTGGATTCGTTAATATATTCGTTCCTTCACTCCCAAAAAACGACAAATGTTCAGTTGGGATTGGATGAACGAATATATAAACGAATCCAGAAAAATGGCTGTATATACTGGTAGAAATAAGATTTAATAAATGTTATTCCATAGAATAAGTGTTGTGTTATATATATATATATATATATATATATATATATATATATATATATATATATATATATATATATATATATATATATGCTATTTATTGTAAACAGTAGCATTTTCAATAAGTAAACTATAATTCCAGGTTAACGGAATATTAGATTAAGTATAAATTCCAGAAGGTCTCAAATCCCAAGTTAAACTTAAAAGAGCATGAATTTTATAATCAAGTAAATATGCGTATGAGAAATTTTATCAGCTGGTTTTCAAACAATATGAAGCTATAAATTATTAAATAGACTTAGTTTATGTGCAATGTACCTAAATTGTTTTCGCTAGATTTCTTTTCGAGCCATACTGTCCTTTTGGTGATAGTTATAACTAGGTAAGTCGATTAAACTGTTCTACTAAATAAATGTACGTCCTCATTTCGTTTTTCTCTTTTTAAAATGTTCGTTGAAGTGCAATAACCCACAAACATTTTGCCAAGCAAAATAAGCAGAATTCATAAAATTGAATGAGAGAATGCTTAAAATATTTTGTTTGTGATATCCTTAGATGGTGGGGCTGAACCTAGGTGATTTACTTTTAAAGGAAAAACTTATGTTAACTTAATAATTTTTTAATTTGTTCTAATAGTTGTGATTTACTGTATGCATGCGCAATAGTGGTTGTCCATACTTAGCTGTGATCAGTATTCCGTCTGTAATTATATTTAGGAATAAATCCTGTGTAGAAGTATGTATTCATTTTTAAGGTGGTATTTATAACATGGTTAAAAAAAGCCATTTTGTTTTCGCAAGAACTCAACTCGATTGTAATATCTGGTACTTTATAGTCTTTCTTTTTAAAAAAAAGATAAGGGTTTGATTAAACTACTTGTGGTGAGAGCCGCGTAATAATTGCTTTCATTATATATATATATATATATATATATATATATATATATATATATATATATATATATATATGCATTGCATTTTGATCCTCATTGGTCAGTTTGTCGTCGTACTTTGATGATGATCATCGAAGGTCGAAACGCGTCAGTACGTGTGACTGGCGGTAGTTTTGCTATTTTTTACAACTGGTTAAATTCAATGGGATTGGTGTTTACTTCAAAATTTCAAACTTGATTTAAAAAATACTGGCATAAATTCAAAACTTGCACAAGCTTGTTTATTTTGTTGAGAATTACTAATGTTGCGTACAACAGCCTCAGCTGTGCGTATTAACTTTCGTTTCTGGCTTTTAATAATACTTGTAAATCCGCGTGAGTTGGAGTATGACTTCACATAAAAAAAGGTTCAACTATTGTGGAAATCTCTACACCTTCGACAGTTGTGCGTAGTCTAAATAGTTCTTGGATTCGCTTCCTTAGTAATCGCAAAGTACGTCCTATACTTTCGCACTGAACAGCTATGGCATTTGTATAAGAAATTATGTTTGACTTTTCAATTACACGGCGCTTATCCTTTACAGACCAGAAAAGAAAACAGTCTACCTGAACATCCCATTTAATAAGGATGTATTTTCCCGAATAGCACAAAAGAAAGTTGAAGCAGATTTAACACGCACATAATGCAGCTAAATTGCGAGTGTTATTTTGGGTAACACACTTGAAGTTACCAGCAATCAAAGATTAACAGCCGTTAATGTCGACATCAAATATTATTTACCAATATACATACATAAGTTGTCGATCAGCTCACGTAGGCCGATCAACCAAACGATTAATTACTCGAATGAGAGAACATTGTAACTTAAACACCTATTTTAACTGGAATGGTGAATACACGTCTGCAATTGCGCAACACATCGTTGAAACATCACACGTATGTTCTCCATACGTAGCATTTCAAATAATTAATAAATGCAATAACAAAAGGGAGCTAGCCACATACGAAGCCTTGTGGATAAACAAATTGCAGCCGGATTTATGCAAGCAGAAAAAGCATGTTCAGGCATTGAGCTTGAACTGGAGATGACGCACGCAATTGATTAGTTTTATTTTTTTACACTCTCTTTATTTTTAAATTTTTTTTTCTGCCTTCCATTTTATATATAAAGATATGTTAATTAGTAGAAAGTTGAGGAGATTATGCGAAAGAAATGTCTCTTGTATCTGATAAAGTTTCCTTTTATTTTTGCACATGGAAATGGTACTATGAATTTTATTAAAGCTCGCATTTCAAAAGAATCGTATTATTGTTTTCGACATTGTTGACAATCATGAATTGTCGACCTAGTGTACTTTTGCAGTACACATTTAACCATTTGCGATACGAATTATAATTGGTTATAAACAGCATCGGCCGTCAAGTAGTATAAAACGGCCGCCTTGTCTGTTGAGTTGTAAAGGGTGGATGAGCGAAATGAGGCTATTGCAGATACGTTCACCTCCGATTCTGCTTCCTTTCCTTCTCTTTCGTCTTCTCAATCTAGTTATAACGCTCTTTTAGACAATATGAATATGGTGGGTGTTGATCATAACCCTAAGTCCAATATCGAATTGCCATATATCGAAACATTTCAAGTAGCTTACTACTCATTAAACCTAAGTTATGTTTTACCGTCGGCGCATTAAATGTGCGAAAATTAAAGCAGACTGGATAACAGGAAACTCTTGTACATATGTTTGACAAATCAGAAATCGATATATCCTGCGCGCTAGAAAACATAATACAGGATCCTACGTATATTACAGAACTGGGTGCACCATCCTTATCTACGCGTTATTGGCTTTGAACTTCTGTTTCCACGGAGTTTACTGAAGCCGGTAAATGGGGCGTCGGTATTGTCCTTAGCCCGCCAGCTGGAGCTTGCTTAACTGAATGGATCCCTGTAAATAACCAACTTTTTACGGCATGATTGACTACATCTACTAAAATCAATGCCAAAAACCTTAATCAACGTTGCCTTTACGTTGTATCCGGATATGCTTCTACCGATTGGAGCACAGACGAAAACAAGGACACTTTTACTCCGAACTAAGCTCTTTACTAAGTAGAGCAGGTAGTTAGGATATAGTCTTGGTTATGGGTGGCATGAATGCTTAAGTTGGGCATTTGAGGAAAGGGGAGCTTCATTTAGATGAAAGATACACTCTAAGCTCGACGCGGAACGATAATTGTGAGCGATTGTTAGATAGCTGTGCGGAACATTGAATGCACAAAATTCAGACGTGTAAAATATTGCGCTGTATGACGTCCTCTTGATTCTGGACAACGGTGGACTCAAATAATTATTGTAGCGATTTGTTATAGATGGCTTGGTTGCATCCAGGATTGCCGTTCGTTTTGTAACACTTATTTTGACTCGGACCATGTACTTAACCACTGTTCATTTGCACTAGTTTTCTGGAAAAATAAATAATAATAAATAATATATCTTCAATAAATATAGAGATAACACAATTTACTCCTTTGGACGAAAATAATTTACTGTATGTGACATTGTAGGCCCCCATAGTAATAATCATTGGTTCTCTGTGAAATCTATAGAGTTAATCGAAAAAAGCACCAAATTTCATAATAATAATCTTTGAAATTTAAGACGCCAACTCAAAGGCAGTCTAAAAGGCGATCTCGAGTCTTTTTGGATCAGTAAGACTGAAGAGATTGAAGAAGAGTTCGCATAAGATAATAGCCGCTGTTTGTCACAACTTATCCGCGCAGCAGGTCCAAGAAAATTAAACAGTAAGCGAAACTATAAATAATAGTAAAAACTGTTTAATAACCGATAAAATAAGTCATCTTGATAGGTGGAAAGAACATTTCAACGATCAATTTTCTTGGGCACCTGCGTCAGTTCTGATTCCCGAAAGCTTGCCTGTATCAACTGTAAAGGATTCTAATCTCGAATAACCATCAGAGTTATAAATATGGGACTCAATACTATTTCTTAAATTCGACTGTAGAATGAAGATCTGGGCTTAGTTGACATAATTACATCCCTCGGAAGCCATATCAATAACTCAGGCAATATATCTGACGAGATGAGTATGAGAATCGCGAAAACTAAAGGAGCTTTCTCGAACCTTCTTCATTCATGGAGAAGCGTGAATATTTCACACTGCCATGGAGGCCGTGTTTACAATGTATCTGTACGCTTAGTTTTATTATACGTTAATGAAACTTGGCCCCTAAAAGTTGATGATTTTTTACGTTTACAGGCATTGGACCGTCGTTTGAGAATTATGTATTAGGTTTTGCGAACCTAGTAACAAATTAGTTCAGTTGTGACCAGAAGGATAAACCAAAGGCAGCATGAACGTTAAGTATAATCTCATGCACATTCGTTTCGTGCTTACTGGCGACTCATCAGTAGGAGCCGGTATTACGCCCTTTAACCACTATATATTTGGTAGAAGAATGTGGAATAATAGGACGGTACAATCTCCTAGACGAATGTGTAAACCTGTAATAGTGAAGCTAACATAATCTAAAGTCAACGACAATACAACTTCAATGCTAACTCACACTATATAATATATATACAGAGTCTGTAAAGGATACTAACACTAACTGATACCTTTTTTGAAATCGATGAGTACCGGATACTAACACTATGGTGACCGAGTCGGTACATGATACCAACCTGATGGATATAAATTTATGCTAAAGTTCACCCAAATTGAGAATTACAACAATTTCCAAACACCTGTTACTCCAGTTAAACCATACACTCTGGCCTTCATCGATATCAGTTATCACATTTCGCGGTAAGCATGACATCATTCAATTCAATATATTCGTTAACACTGTGAAGACAGAAGAACTATTATATATGTATGTATTGTTTTGCGAACCTAGTAATAAATTAGTTCAGTTGTGACCAGAAGGATAAACCAAAGGCAGCATGAACGGGAGTATAATCTCATGCACATCTGTTTCTGTGCTTACTGCGACTCATCAGTAGCCACATGCCCTTAACCACTCATATATATTTGGTAGAAGAATGTGGAATAATAGGACGGTACAATCTGGTCACAACTGAACTAATTTGTTACTAGGTTCGCAAAACCTAATACATACTTGCATATATATTAGTTCTTCGCAACAAACAGTATTTAGTTGTTTGAGAATCACAGAACATGTAGGTTACCAACAACAAATAGCCAACGCTGACAGCCGTAGACGTATTTTTGGATCGGCCAACAGGTTCTCCTCTTTAGAAAAACAAATGAAGCTTCATCGACTACGTTGATTTAGTCACGTTTCGCGTATGTAGATTGGCATAAGAAACAAAGTGGGCAGATTTTGACATGACAAAAACAGTTAAAATCAATTACATCTAAATTGATTAATATAGGACCCACTCGTATACTAGGATGGGGTCAACGTGTAAATAATATTTCTTAGTTGAAATCATGCACGATATGGCTCCGAGTCGAGGTCAATGGTAATCTTGTTGCAGATTTCTATTTTGAATCATCTTTGTAAATTATTTTTGTAGTAAGGCAGAGTTAGCTGCGAGGTTTGGTTTTGTTTATGGCGTGATTCAGTGAAAACCGCAAGGAATCTGTATTGCTGATATTGCCCTGACGTAATGCTGATTTGGCCATAATGGTGTTGTGTAGATGTTTAGTTTGCCTCACTTCTGTGTGTTATCTAGATTAAAATACTCGTAGCAACTAGGTGCTCTCTCTCTCTCTCAAATATCGTTAACAAGTTGTGTGCCTAAATTATTATTTTTGTCGTTATTTATAAAAATTTTCTTGTTTTTTTACATCTCTACTTATGGTTGTATGGAAGTGAAACACTAGTTATTATTGAACTTAGTATTGCTGCGCATGATGATGATGATTGTGATGATGATGATGATGATGATGATGATGATGATGATGATGATGATGGTGGTGAGGATGATGATGATGATGATGATGATGATGATGATGATGATGATTATATCATAGTTTGTGCCCATAAGTTTGGGAATTGACTTTCTAAATGAACACAATTGTCGACGTTGGGATATTATATGGTGTTTGTTGATTTTTTGGACTGTTGTATATGGTTGAGTAATATTTTGTAAATTTTATCGTTATTAAATATTACCTCACTGTCATACACGTGATTATGCCCAATCTTTTCGTTATTGTTGAATGTGTTCAGCAATTGCTAACTTCGTGGAGAGCTCTCGTACTTTATATAATTTACTACAGCAGGTTGAATGTTATTCAGTTAACAAATAACTTTATCCTACCATCGATTTACTGACGGACTCATAAGTATATAATCGAAAATTTATCTTTTTGTGTACCAAGACCCTATCTTTTTTGTGACAATGCTAGGATTTCTTTGACCTTTGGATAATCGATTTTTGTGATACGGTCAAGTGATCATAGACGAACAGAAATAGCTTTCGGTCGGAAGATTAATAAAAGAATTCTGTTAAAATCTTCTTCATTTACGTGTGTGAAGTGCAATGTTTACCTCAATACATTAATATTATATATGAAAATATATTAAGTTAAAAGTGACAATTTATCATTTTGGCGTTCAGGGACCTGATAGTTTGCGCGTTAATGCTTGCATTTGTTTGACATTTGGATAATTGATTTTTGTTATAGGTCTATTCGTCAATTGATAGCTCTTGGTCGGAAGATTTATAATAAATTCTACTAAAGTTTGAAGTTCAATGTTTTGCCTTAATTATTAAATTGAAAATCTTTCGGTGGTTATTTCAGTGTGTTCTTTTCCGGGTGTTTAGAGAAGACCTTTATAACTGGTTGCTATTTTAATTATCACACTTTTAAGATTTCGGTTCACTTTTGCTGTAAGTTAAGTTTTTCGCCGTAAACGTGAATTATCGAAGTGTCGCTTGTCAAACTACCGTCGCTCTGCTAAATGTCTTGATGTTCAAAACTCAAACATGTTCTCTTTTGCTTATCCTTTTCGAAGATCTGTTCCAATATTTTTGTTGAATTACATGCTTTAGGAGTAAAATCAAACAATAAATCAATAACTTAAGGATTTAAACAACCGCACCTGTAAGTTGTACCTGATATTTCATTGTGTTGTCCTTTTTTTAACTTCGTCATATATAACAAACTGTAACTTACTTTTTAGTATGACAAGGCATTCCTGTTTTATTTCGGAGTACATTGTCAACTTGGGCAAAGTTTCAATGGTGTATAAGGCAACTTTAACTATTTTGTTGTAGGAAAATTATTTCATGCTTTCTATTCAAATGTTTATATACTCGGTTTAATCAAATCTAAAGCAAAGCCTTGGCACAGGTTTCTAAGAAACAGATCTGGACATGTTATTTGTGCATTTATTCATGCGAATGTACGGATCCTGTGCCTATATGCTAAAATTTAGATACACTCGTGCACATATTTATTCACCAATGATGCATGTCTCTCGCAAATTATTTTGTTTGTTTTAGTGATTAGCAAAATAACTGGGCTAACATTTCTTTCCAACCAATTGAGGTTTTAGCAAATGGGGCGTACACATAATCCCTCGTGTAAATACTTAATAATGCGATATAACTTTAGTCGCATTATAGTTTTTTAACAATATGCTAAATGCATAGTCTAAACGGCCCCATTTACGGCATAGGTAACTGGAAATGGTAAATACTAACTTGAAAAGAAGTGCTGGATATTATCCTTAGTCATTAATTCAAAGTTTCATTCTATACCCGCGTCCAACAATGGGACCCATCTCTTGTCATACTCATTTGATGTTGTTATTGAATGTCCTGCCGAACACCCGGTTTACTTACTCTGAGCTAACAAACTTCATTTTCTGTTTAAATATAAACGATTTTACAAAATATCTGCTTACTTGATGTAACGAATTCATATTTATGTTGACGTTTGGAGCAGGGGTTTTAAACACAAATGAGCTTATCACTCCCTCAATTTCCACCTAGCAATTAATTATCCATTCTTGACGCCGTCGTGGGCTGGAATTCTCTCTAATGTTTAAGTATACATTGATTTAAAATAAACCTTCGTATAAATAAGCCGATGTTGTGCATACTCCTGTCTGCGGCATTGTTGTTCATACAAGTCAAATTCTTCGTCATCTTTTCTGTGCGGTTGCATATTAGTAGCCAACTTTACGTCTCACATAGCACCTCATTATTATGCATCCTGTAAAGGATACAATATCGAAAAATTCTATCAATTATTAAATGCTTCGATGCATGGTGTAGCGGATTGGAAACGGAAGAACATTGATCTATAGACAAACGTCATTAAAACTACTCGGCTTGATATCTTGTGAGCTTAAGCCCTTTGCATATTAGCTGGTGTTTAGGTCATTGAAGGTGGTAGAATAGTGAAGAATTTTGCGATTTGTTCACAACCAATACTACTATCATCAAAACGTATCTATAAACAAAAATTCCGTTGTACTTGACCATTCGCATAACACGGCTAAACTACAATCAGTCACACATACTGACGCGTTTCAAAATTCCATGATCATCCTCAAGGCAAAACACGATAACGGACCGGTTAGAATCAAATCGCAATGCCTACATAACTTTGCTTACCTTATATATGCATTATGATTTTATCCTCACTAGTCTGTTTGCCGTCGTGCTTTAATGATGATCATGGAAGGTCTAAACGCGTCAGTATGTGTGAATCACGGGAGTTTTGCAATGTTGTGCGATTTACTAAATAAAATGGGAACGGTGCTCATTTTAAGCTCGCAAACTTGATTTAAAGAACTGCCATCACCTCCAATACAATCAATAATTGTTTTGTCATAAACAAGTATGTACAATTAATGGAAGTGTAATGGAAGGATTTAGTTACAAACATTTTCTTGGTATGCACGGAAGATTGTATAAGTTAGAATGAGCAGTTCATCAACCAGATCGATTCATATATATATATATATATATATATATATATATATATATATATATATATATATATATATGTAAATTATCTTTTAAAATGACACACCTTTTGGTAAAAGTAAATTAATTTGATAACGAAGTACAAATTTATTGCGGATAAGAGCCATTTTATTTCATGTATACTCAACTACACATTACAATCTTTCAGTTGTATCCATTCTGGGTTTTGTTTTATTAAGTGGATGAGAGCTAGTCTGATTTGCAGTCTTGCGTGAACTGCTTTGAATCGTAAAATTTGGTCGTGATTATTTGAGCATTGATTCTGGAATGCGTGTGGGTACGTGTGTGGAGAGCGTCTCTGTGTGTGTTTTGATGCCATTCTTATCGTATTACAAAGTGATATTTGAGATCTGGTTATTAATGAATTTATAGATAGAGTTTTGACCTGGCCTTCCGTTCATTGGCTATTGCGAGTACGAATCTTTTCTCCGTATGGCGTCTTTTGTATCGCATTGTTTTTTTCCCATGCATACACTCGCACCGAAAGACGGCCCGCTTCATTTGCCGACCGATCTACTTTCTCTGCAAAGGTGGGTGAAAAAATCGGACGTGATCCTGACTATCGAGGAATAAATGCTTAAATTGGATTCTTAGATTACGAAGAAATTTTCTTTGCCTGTAGATACGATTCAAGTTCAATGCGCTAAGATAATGAAGAATTATGCTTGGATAGCGGGGCTGTACGTGGTTTATGCTTGGCTGGTACAACTGTCAGGCGAAGCGTATGGCCGTACGTTACAATGTATTCTCCAGTTTCCAGAAAAATGGCGACTCTAATTAATAATTAGGCAATTAGTTATTGATTTTGCGATTGCATTCAGGTTTGTTGTTTCTCACTGGGACGCAGGTGAAATTACATTTGTCAAAAAGTTAATTAGCACTTAGTCATTAAAAATTTCCCCAAGCCTAAGTAGCTTATTATGCAACCAAGATATGAAGATTGTCTAAAAGCGAAATTAACTAGTCTCTATGGAAAAATTGCAAACCTTCTTTGGTGAATGGTAAGTTACACTATACACAATGTAAATACTTCCCCATGTGTCAATTTTGGTTTCCGTAGAACCGGGCATAAGTTCTTTGATAGGTCTGTGTAGATACTCTAAATGGCGCCCACTTCCTACTAACTCTGTTAAGAATAACAATTATTGTTATAATAAACAGTAACTTTAAAAAATCTGAAAGTCGATATTGAATAGTTCAATAAATATAAAATCCATAAAGATAGATGAAACTTTTGCATCAGTTAACAGCCGAAATTCATTCTAAGAAGTTTTTTGCAGCATGTTCGAGAACATTGGAATATTAAAGCAATCGTTGTTTATTATTTCGCTAAACGTTAAACGATAAAATGTACCGTCTCTTTTGGTGAGCGTAAGATTTCAGTGGCAAATTTTATAATTTTTCTGCATGAGACCATATCAACGAGATTATTTTCATTTAAACAATATGTAACACACAACAAAATTTCACAAAGACGTGGGTCCAGATGAGCTTTTACTGACCTTATTTAACGTTTTTCTTAATGATTAGTTCAGGTCGTGCTGTTTGAATTGAGAAGATCTTACCAGTTGGCCGGACTGAATCAGTTGTGGAATTCGATATTTCATTAAAGTCAATCGTGCATCTTATGATTACCGTCGTCTGCTAAGTTTGACTCCGCTCGTATTTAGGATATTGATTTCCGTAAATAATAAATGCCGTATAGGGGATTCACATGGCGTCACCGTTTGAATTAAAACAGGCGTTTAAGTTGCAATGTTCTCTGATTCGTGTAATTAGCCGTCTGGTCGATAATAACGGCCGTTTCCCTTTGATTGCTGGTAAAAGCAAGTGTGTTATCCTAAATAACAGTTGTAATTTTTCTGCATTAAATGTGCGTGTTAATGCAGCTTCAACTTTCTTTTTTGCTCTTCGGGAAAATGCATACAACTTAAATGGGATGTTCAGGTAGACTACTGCCATTTCTGGTCATAACTACATATGTTTCTGTTTACTTCCAATTTTTACAATTGATTCATTTCAGTTGTGACCAGAAGGATAAAACAAAGGCAGCATGAACGGAAAGTATAATCTCATGCACATTCGTTTCGTGCTTACTGGCGCCCCATCAGTAGGAGCCAGTATTACGCCCTTTAACCACTATATATTTTGGTCAATAATGTTGGATAATAGGGCAGTACAATCAACTAGACGAATGTGTAAACCTGCAATAGTGTAGCTAACATCATATAAAGTCAACGACAATGCGACTTCAACGCTAACTCACACTATATAATATATATACCGAGTCTGTAAAGGATATTAACACTATGGCTATTGTGTTAGTAACCGATACCAACATTATTGTACCGAAAAGGTACATGGTACTAACACTATGGTTTCCGAGTCGGAACATGGTACCAAAATGATGTACCGCCCTATTCTCCCACATTCTTGACCAAATATATAGTGGTTAAAGGGCGTAATACCGGCTCCTACTGATGAGTCGCCAGTAAGCACGAAACGAATGTGCATGAGATTATACTTTCCGTTCATGCTGCCTTTGGTTTATCCTTCTGGTCACAACTGAACTAATTTGTTACTAGGTTCGCGACACCTAATACATACTTGCATATATATTAGCTCTCCGCAACAAAGAGTATTTAATTGTCTATAATAGCCAATGAACATTAAATCGTTCATTGCTTTTATATATTCCTTCTAGACCAATTAACCCGGCAATTCTTGAAAAGCAGCCACGAACTGTCGATATTTTATATTGAAAAGGTACAAAACTGCTGTAAAGCAAATACTGTACAGACCAGGTTAGTTTATGGTAAATTGTATTATTTAATTTAGCATTAGTTTCTTTCTTTAATAGTACATCTAGGAAAGGCAGACAGTCATCTTTCTCGCGCTCTGACGTGAAGCCGATATTCTAATGCGCTTTGTTGAAACTTTGAAGCAGTGTTCGTGATGGCGACCTGTTCTTAAGGAGAAGGAAAATATCATCCACGTACAGTATATATTGAGCTTATCTACTTATGTCACTCCTTAACTATGTGATCTCTAGATGCCATAGAACAATCTCAGCCAACACTGGAGGTAGGGGGCTCCCCATTGCCACACCATCAGTCTGTTTGTAGATGCTTCTATTAAAGCGAAACCGTGCATAATAAGATAAGTTTGTGTAGAGTGTTACCTGGCACCGGTGATGGTAATATATCGCATTCTACCGCTTTGACTATAATATCAATGGTTTTATAAACTGGAACATTTGTAAACAAAGACGTAACATCAAAAGATACCATGATCTTGTTATTAACATTTATATCTTGAATTTGTTTACAAACTCAAACGAATCGGCAAACGAATAATTAACTAGTAGTTTGCGCAATGGTTCAAGTATACCACCTAAACGTTTCGCTAAAGCGTGAAACGGAGAATTGGCTATTGATAATATTGGTCTCAAAGGACAACCTTTTTTGTGTATTTTTGGTAATCCGTACATTGTTGGTCTAGATGATCCAAATGGCTTACGCTTCTGTGCAGTGGCCTCATCAATTTCATTTATTACTTTGCGCTCCACTTTGTCTATTTCATCTTATTTATCGTCTAGAGGCGTCAATTTTTTTATTTCTATTCAACACGTTTTCCATTTTTTGAAGGCAGTCAGATTTGTCCATTATAAAAACGTTCTTGCATTTCTCAAAGCGTAGTATTTTAATGGCTGCGTTTCTAAAGATATTTTTAAGCGCATTTAAATTCTGCTTTGTCAATGCATGCTGTTCAGCGCATTTGGACGTCTTCAAATATGAAGTCTGGTCAACTAAAGTAGCATTGAACCGATTTTTATAATCAATACTCGTCGGTTCCAAGTCAGCTATTTGTTCAAATAGCAATTCAAATTCTGCCTCAAAATCAACATTGCATTTATTAGATGGATGAATTCCATAATTTCGGCCCATTGGTAGTGCTTCCTTTGTTAGGTGATCGATTTGTATTTTCGAAAAGTGAAGCACGCGTTTATCAAAATCGGGCGGTATTAAATCACACAAAACTCCAGGTTTTATATTATTTTCTAATTTCTTAAACATGCTTGTTTTGTCGTTCGTCATATCATCTGGGAAAAAACATCAGAAATCTCAGTCTTGCAAAAAGACCTAGTTTAACAAATATACAATATACACACCCAATTCTTTCCCGTAACACTGTTTTATCTTCCTTTAACTGTTCAATTTTGCAATACGCCAACCTTGCAATATTTCTTTGATTGACTCACAGTTTGGACTTGCGTAAACCGCTTACCAAATCTCTTGGGAACGGTGAATGCTTAATGCATTGATAATAACGCTCATTCCAAAATAACGTTCCTTGCTTTCTACATTTTAACGTCACTAGTTCATCTAATTTTCTGAAAGATTCTTTTGTAATACGAGCCTTAATAAAAGTCATATTACCCTTTCTATGATCAAAAAGAAAAAAGAAATATCAAATTCTTCTCTTCTTTTTCTATCTTGTTTTGCCTTTTAATTTATCTATATGGAGATGCTCGCCTGTAAATACTTGAAAAGAGTATGAGAAAGAAACGGTTCTTGTACCTGATAAAATTTATTTTTCTTTTAGCTCATGGAAAAAGTAATATGACTATAATATTATATTACATTATATTATACTATATTATATTATATTATATTATATTATATTATATTATATTATATTGTATATTATATTATATTATATTATATTATATTATATTATATTATATTATATTATATTATATTATATTATATTATATTATATTATATTATATTATATTATATTATATTATATTATATTATATTATATTATATTATATTATATTATATTATATTATATTTATATTATATTATATTATATTATATTATATTATATTATATTATATTATATTATATTATATTATATTATATTATATTATATTATATTATATTATATTATATTATATTATATTATATTATATTATATTATATTATATTATATTATATTATATTATATTATATTATATTAATTATATTATATTATATTATATTATATTATATTATATTATATTATATTATATTATATTATATTATATTATAGTTATATTATATTATATTATATTATATTATATTATATTATATTTTATTATATTGTATTAAATTATATAATATATATAATATATATAATATTATATTATATTATACAATTTTACATCATGCAAAACCATATAATATTATATTTTATTTGATCTTATCATATTATTTCATATTCACTTTTATTATACGTTATTATATCTTATTATAATATACTATATTATTTATTTCTATACTTTATTACACTACGCAATATTATATTACATATTAAATTTTATTAAATTCTGAAATATTATATTATACATTTTATATTTGAGTATATTATCTTTTACTACATTTTATTATATTATGCTATCTATTTTATGTTTTATCTTTTATATTATACTATATTATGTAATATCATATTATATTACATTATTTTTAGTTACATTATATTGCAGAATATTTTTTAGTATAAATTAATTCAGTAGAAAATACAACTTTATTAAAATTTTGTAATATTTTATATTGTATTCCATATAATTAAATGATATAATGATATCTTATATAATAGTTTATTTAACTATATTATAATATTTTATGTTACATTATATGTCATTTTATTTTATTATTATATATTATTGCGTAATGTAGTATATTTTAATGTGAAAGAATATAATATTATACTGTAATTTTATATACTTTATTATATAATATTATCTATTATTTTATTATATTTTATTGTATTATATTTATTTGTTCTAAATTTTTTAATGTTATTCTGTACAATAATATATATTTGCAGTGCTATTTTTTCTAATTTTATTTGATTATACTAAAGAAAACGAAATCTTTAAATGTACTATTGATGTGAAGGGCAATCAGAGCTCATTGGTAGATTTATCATGCAATCGTTGCAGCACAAATCACGGGAACATAAAACACAAATGTACGCATACGCACACATTAATTGATGTTCAACACACGCACACACACACACACAAACAACTTCCCAGGTGGGCAGTATAGAATTTTTGGTCATTCGTTCAGATGGCTTATTTAATGTTATAAATTGTGTAGTATGCTATTGGCCCTTGCATCTATTGCTTACCTCGATCACAGATTTCGTGCAGTCATTTGTAAATGTAGTGATACTTTACTTGCCCTTCGTTCAAAGTTGGTTTCTGCGTGCAGCCATTTTTTAAATTAAAGTGCATCGATTCTCAAAAGCGCACACTGCCTATTGGTTTATTTGTGATTGTTTGTTTTTTGTAAAATAGTCGATGTTTGCACTATGCACATTCTTTCTTGTTGCAGTGTAAATTAACTGATAGTAACATCTGAGCCATAATCGGACTTAAAACTAAAAAATGAATGAGTTATCCATAAATAATGTTCGAAATGTTTAAAATTGTTTATAGGGTTGGAAATATTTTAACGAGTTTACATTTTAGAATCGTGTTTTAGCCAATCAGTCCCTCAATAGAACACTCAGGCCTACCACTAATTTAGTAATTAGTCGATCAATAACTTCTTTGACGAAGCGATTTTCACATATGCTATTTCAGGTGTTTTTATCAAATGAATTATTCCTTCCTCACATATTATTTATTAATTTGTTGCGATGTTCTGATAATCATGCCGTTACCTATTTGGAAATAAATTCAGAAATTATTTAATTTTGCTCGTGATAGACAATAACAATATTATAAATACCATTTTGTCGACTTCTGTTGCTATTTGCGCATTATGCTGCGTGTCTGCTAGAAAAGGTGACTTCTGGATGTTTTTAACCTGTATGGATCGTGGAACGTTTGCTATTATACTTGCCTGGGGGTGCATCGCTACTGTTTATCTCAATGGATGTAATGGAGAAACATTTGAACCGCCCACTATGCTGTGTCCCCAAGGTTATTGGGCGGCAGAAGTTAACACCAGTGGTGGACCGTACGGTACGCATAGAACATTCAGCCTTCAACACACCGAGCTTTCTGGTAAGCCGATTTGTCAATTTTGTCCAAATGTTGGTTGTTTTATTGTTGGAATATCACCTGCACGAAAACCAAACCCAACAAAGAAGAAGGGTTCTCGTTCTAAGTCACAGTCGTCTAAAGCTTTAACCGACTCTGTAATGACCACGGCGGCTGTTGATTCGCAAAATACCAACGTAACAAATTCGAGTGTCGTGACGAATCACATGACCGAGGCGAACAGTACAGCTAAACTGCAAAACGAAGATGAGTCAACTACTCCGGAACCAGATTCAGATGTTGGCCTGTCTGGCATGGAGGAACATCCTCAAACAGAACCTGAAGTGAACACTACATTGGCAGAGAACAAGACGGAACCGGCATTGCCGAAAAAATATTACATGTCGTGCGGACCGACCACTCGCTTGCCGAATCCAAGCATTGTTGTCACTTATCTGGACTGTGTTCAAATAGGCACAGAACAGGAATATCATTTGTTTATTTCGAAACCGAAATTTCTTCTCAATGAGATACCAGCAGTGGATTGCATTGACATACATTTTCTCGACTGGATAGCTAACGGCACACGCATCAAAGGGTTGGAGTTGGGTTTCCCTATGAAGACAGTACCACCTTATCTGCTGCTGTATAATATGCGTATAATGCAGGTTCGTTTCCGCTTTCCTTTGATAGTTTGCATTAGTCAGCTTTCATGCACAGTAGTCAGGTAGGAGCGCATAAACTTGATCTTTAAACTTATGAACCTAAATTGAAGAAGATTCATATGCTACTTGAGAAGATAAATACCGACGAATAGTCAAACATTTGTGTTATTTGCAATTTTTTAACTGCATGCATGAATAATCGAACCGTTGGTATTAAAATTGCCAGCTCGATGGCCGTAGGCTCCAGGAAATCATATCAGAGTGGCGTTTTAATGAGCCTAGCCATTTATACATGTAGAAAGCGTGTCAAAACAGGATCCAACAAAAGAAAAGACTATCCAAAATCAATAAGATGAGCTGGAATAGCATATTTCATGCATTCGCAAAATTAGCGGCGTAGTAAATGAATTGCAAGGTTGTAAAGTAGATGCCACCTGTCTAAAATACTGACCAAAACAATTTTGGCAACAGTAGAAGCGTTAAAAATAATGCTTATTTTAGGCCGAAAACGCGTAAATGACCAATTTATCGAAAACCAGGTTTAACACTTCAGCCGATTCATACTCGAGGCTTTCGTTATTTTCTAAGATAATTTGCACTAATCTCAGGTGACGGTACATCCTATTGGAGTTAAATTATGGCCTACATGTTCACCGTGTCTTACTTTATGTCACATCTGATTCTAGAGTGGTCCAGTGAAAACGACTTTAGATATGCGTGCAACTGGGATACAGAATTTGCCGCGGACAGGGCTCGAACTAAGAATTGTATAGTGTGGCAAAGGCAATTCATTCAGTAGAAACGTTTCGTCTTTATTGGGAACTCATCACGTACTGTCCAGAATTTGCCGCGGACAGGGCTCGAACTAAGAATTGTATAGTGCGGCAAAGGCAATTCATCCACTAGGCCGGGTTCGTCCTTATTTAAGAGCTCATCGCGTACTGTCCAGAATTTGCCGCGGACAGGGCTCGAACTGAGAATTGTATAGTGCGGCAAAGGCAATTCGTCAAGTAGACCGGTTTCGTCCTTATTGGGAACTCATCGCGTACTGTCCAGAATTTGCCGCGGACAGGGCTCGAACTAAGAATTGTATAGTGCGGAAAAGGCAATTCATCCAGTAGACCGGGTTCGTCCTTATTGGGAACTCTTCGCGTACTGTCCAGAATTTGTCGCGGACAGGGCTCGAACTTAGAATTGTATAGTGCAGAAAAAGTAATTCATCCAGTAGACCGGTTTCGTCCTTATTGGGAACTCATCGCGTACTGTCCAGAATTTGCCGCGGACAGGGCTCGAACTAAGAATTGTATAGTGCGGCAAAGGTAATTCATCCAGTAGACCGGGTTCGTCCTTATTCGGCACTCATCGCGTACTGTCCAGAATTTGCGGCGGACAGGGCTCGAACTAAGAATTTTATAGTGCGTTAAAAGCAATTCATCAAATAGACCGGGTTCGTCCTTATTGGGAACTCATCGCGTACTGTCCAGAATTTGCCGCGGACAGGGCTCGAACTAAGAATTGAATAGTGCGTTAAAAGCAATTTATCCAGTAGACCGGTTTTGTCCTTATTGGGAACTCATCATGTACTGTCCAGAATTTGCCGCGGACAGGGCTCGAACTAAGAATTTTATAGTGCGGCAAATGCAATTTATCCAGTAGACCGGTTTCGTCCTTATTGGGAACTCATCATGTACTGTCCAGAATTTGCCGCGGACAGGGCTCGAACTAAGTATTGCATAGTGCGGCAAAGGCAATTCATCCACTAGACCAGGTTCGCTCTTATTGGAAACTCATCGTATACTGTCCAGAGTTTGCCGCGGACAGGGCTCGAACTAAGAATTGTATAGTGCGGCAAAGGCAATTCATCAAGTAGACCGGGTTCGTTCTTATTGGGAACTCATCGCGTACTGTCCAGAATTTGCCGCGGACAGGGCTCGAACTAAGAATTGTATAGTGCGGTAAAGGCAATTCATCCACTAGACCGGGTTCATCCTTATTTAAGAGCTCATCGCGTACTGTCCAGAATTTGCCGCGGACAGGGCTCGAACTAAGAATTGTATAGTGTGGAAAAGGTAATTCATCCAGTAGACCGGTTTCGTCCTTATTCGGAACTCATCGCGTACTGTCCAGAATTTGCCGCGGACAGGGCTCGAACTAAGAATTGTATAGTGCGGCAGAAGCAATTCATCAAGTAGACTGGGTTCGTCCTTATTGGAAACTCATCGCGTACTGTCCAGAATTTGCCGCGGACTGGGCTCGAACTAAGAATTGTATAGTGCGGCAAAGGCAATTCATCAAGTAGACCGGTTTCGTCCTTATTGGGAACTCATCACGTACTGTCCAGAATTTGCCGTTGACAGGGCTCGAACTAAGAATTGTATAGTGCGGCCATCCAGATAGATACATCCAGAAGACCGGGTTCGTCCTTATTCGGCACTCATCGCGTACTGTCCAGAATTTGCCGCGAACAGGGCTCGAACTAAGAATTGTATAGTGCGGCAAAGGCAATTCATCAAGTAGAACGGGTTCGTCCTTATCGGGAACTTATCGCGTACTGTCCAGAATTTGCCGCGGACAGGGATCGAACTAAGAATTTTATAGTGCGGCAAAGCCAATTCATCAAGTAGACCGGGTTCGTCCTTATTGGGAACTCATCGCGTACTGTCCAGAATTCTCCGCGGACAGGGCTCGAACTAAGAATTGTATAGTGCGGCAAAGGTAATTCATCCAGAATACCGGGTTCGTCCTTACTCGGCACTCATCGCGTACTGTCCAGAATTTGCCGCGAACAGGGCTCAAACTAAGAATTGTATAGTGCGGCAAAGGCAATTCATCCACTACACCGGGTTCGTCCTTATTGGGAACTCATCGCGTACTGTCCAGAATTTCCTGCGGACAGGGCTCGAACTAAGAATTGTATAGTGCGGCAAAGGTAATTCATCCAGAAGACCGGGTTCGTCTTTATTCGGAACTCATCGCGTAGTGTCTAGAATTTGCCGAGGACAAGGCTCGAACTAAGAATTGTATAGTGCGATAAAAGTAATTCATCCAGTAGACCGGGTTCGTCCTTATTGGGAACTCATCGCGTACTGTCCAGAATTTGCCGCAGACAGGGCTCGAACTAAGAATTTTATAGTACGTTAAAAGCAATTCATCATATAGACCCCGTTCGTCCTTATTGGGAACTCATCGGGTACTGTCTAGAATTTGCGGTGGACAGGGCTCGAACTAAGAATTGTAAAGTGCGTTAAAAGCAATTTATCCAGTAGACCGGGTTTGTCCTTATTGGGAACTCATCGTGTACTGTCCAGAATTTGCCGCGGACAGGGCTCGAACTAAGAATTTTATAGTGCGGCAAAGGCAATTTATCCAGTAGATCGGTTTCGTCCTTATTGGGAACTCATCGTGTACTGTCCAGAATTTGCCGCGGACAGGGCTCGAACTAAGAATTTTATAGTGTAGAAAAAGCAATTTATCCAGTAGACCGGTTTCGTATTTATTGGGAACTCATCACGTACTGTCCAGAATTTGCCGCGGCCAGGGCTCGAACTAAGAATTGTATAGTGCGGCAAAGGCAATTCATCCACTGGACAGGGTTCGACTTTATTGGGAACTCATCGCGTACTCTCCAGAATTTGCCGCGGACAGGGCTCGAACTAAGAATTGTATAGTGCGGCAAAGGCAATTCGTCCACTAGGCCGGGTTCGTCCTTATTTAAAAGCTCATCGCGTACTGTCCAGAATTTGCCGCGGACAGGGCTCGAACTCAGAATTGTATAGTGCGGCAAAGGCAATTCGTCAAGTCGACCGGGTTCGTCCTTATTGGGAACTCAACGCGTACTGTCCAGAATTTGCCGCGGACAGGGCTCGAACTAAGAATTGTATAGTGCGGAAAAGGCAATTCATCAAGTAGACCGGGTTCGTCCTTATTGGGAACTCTTCACGTACTGTCCAGAATTTGTCGCGGACAGGGCTCGAACTAAGAATTTTATAGTTCGTTAAAAGTAATTCATCCAGTAGACCGGGTTCGTCCTTATTGGGAACTCATCGCGTACTGTCCAAAATTTGCCACGGACAGGGCTCGAACTAAGAATTGTATAGTGCGGCAAAGGTAATTCATCCAGAAGACCGGGTTCGTCCTTATTCGGCACTCATCGCGTACTGTCCAGAATTTGCGGCGGACAGGGCTCGAACTAAGAATTTTATAGTACTGAAAAAGCAATTCATCAAATAGACCGGTTTCGTCCTTATTGGGAACTCATCACGTACTGTCCAGAATTTGCCGCGGACAGGGCTCGAACTAAGAATTGTATAGTGCGGCAAAGGCAATTTATCCAGTAGACCGGGTTCGTCCTTATTGGGAACTCATCATGTACTGTCCAGAATTTGCCGCGGACAGGGCTCGAACTAAGAATTTTATAGTGCGTTAAAAGGAATTTATCCAGTAGACCGGGTTCGTATTTTTTGGGAACTTATCGTGTACTGTCCAGAATTTGCCGCGGACAGGGCTCGAACTAAGAATTGTATAGTGCGGCAAAGGCAATTCATCCAGTAGACCGGTTTCGTCCTTATTGGGAACTCATCGCGTACTGTCCAGAATTTGCCGCGGACAGGGCTCGAACTAAGAATTTTATAGTGCGGCAAAGGCAATTCATCCACTAGACCGGGTTCGTCCTTATTGGGAACTCATCGCGTACTGTCCAGAATTTGCCGCGGACAGGGCTCGAACTAAGAATTGTATAGTGCGGAAAAGGCAATTCATCCACTAGACCGGGTTCGTCCTTATTGGGAACTCATCACGTACTGTCCAGAATTTGCCGCGGACAGGGCTCGAACTAAGAATTGTATAGTGCGGCGAAGGCAATTCATCCACTAGACCGGTTTCGTCCTTATTGGGAGCTCATCGCGTACTGTCCAGAATTTGCCGCGGACAGGGCTCGAACTAAGAATTGTATAGTGCGGCAAAGGCAATTCGTCAAGTAGACCGGGTTCGTCCTTATTGGGAACTCATCACGTACTGTCCAGTATTTGCCGCGGACAGGGCTCGAACTAAGAATTGTATAGTGCGGCAAAGGCAATTCATCAAGTAGATCGGGTTCGTCTTTATTGGGAACTCATCACGTACTGTCCAGAATTTGTCGCGGACAGGGCTCGAACTAAGAATTTTATAGTGCGTTAAAAGCAATTCATCCAGTAGACCGGGTTCGTCCTTATTGGGAACTCATCGCGTACTGTCCAGAATTTGCCGCGGATAGGGCTCGAACTAAGAATTTTATAGTGCGTTAAAAGCAATTTATCCAGTAGACGGGGTTCGTCCTTATTGGGAACTCATCGTGTACTGTCCAGAATTTGCCGCGAACAGGCCTTGATCCTGGGCACGTCTGCTTCGGAATCTGGTGCTCTAACCACTGAGCCACCTTGCCGCACACTACAATCAATTTTCAGTTTTATACTAACTAATGTGTCTTGGTTACCTATCCTTTTAGGTAGATCATCCGTATCGTATGTTTGATTAGTCTTTTTGCACGCAATTTATTTTGTATTCATTAGATTGGAAAGTTCTCTTACTAGAGCATTTAATTATATTAATGTTCATTTCAGTACCACTTCAACATGTAACGTGGTATCTGTTTGATAATGACAGTTTGGGAATGGTTAGTTTTGATTTTAGGGCTAAATGGATGTTATATAGGCTATATCTAAAGGAAAGACTAACCAAGACACATTAGTTAATATATAACTGGAAACTGCGTGTAGTGTGCGGCAGGGTAACTCAGTGGTTAGAGCACCAGATTCCGTGCCCAGATTGGAGCCCTGTCAACAACAAATTGTGGACTGTACGTGATGAATTCCCAATAAGGATGAAACCGGTGTACTGGTTGAATTTCCTTTTCTTCACTATACAATACCTAGTTTATACTGAAATAATGTAAGTTCTTAATGGGTCAGGTGTTTATATCAATTTCGCAACCTTGATTAAAGGTAATGACATATGCAGTCGAGCTATGCGAATGTACAGAAATTCTGCAGTCGTCATTCCTTTCAAGTTTAAACTATGAGGAATTGCTTGGTGGGAGAACTGCATTTGTAGTTGCTCAAGCCTTATTTATATATAACGGTTAGAACTTGTTTAGGTTTTCCCGTCCTGTTTTAATATGCCCTTGGCACAATTGTCTCATGAAATAGACGAAGCAGTCAATTGGTTTGTGGGCGTTTTTCAGGATCCCACTGATGAGCAGCCGGTAAGCACGGAATGCATAAGTCAATATCACGGCAAATTTTTCTAAGGCTGACATTTTAATTCCTCTTTATTGTTTATGATGTCACGTATACAAGGAAAGGTGTAGCTTATAAGGAATGATTCAAGTTTGCTATCTTTTAATTGATATTTGCTATACCAAAGAATCCATTATTATTTTCATTAGGTAGTAACACTATATTGTGTTTAAGTACCTTTTAAATAGCTATTTAACAAACATTACCATTTATTTTTATTTATTAAGTAGAACATATCTAAATATATTTGAGAACATGAGAAACTGATTTCTTCAATTATCATGTTTTCTTTGTGCTGTTCAGTACACTGAGCACATATGCATTGACAGCTCGGCAATGAGCAATAACTCGGTAAACGGCTCAGACCTAATACGATACCCGAGCATGCATTTCGCCCAGGCTGTATTTCGTCATGACGGACTCCGCAGAGATCGCCAACCGCCCAGCGTGCCTGGTACTCAATATCAAAGGAGCTCTCAATCGTCCGAGGTCGTACCTGATTGCCCGCCATTCTCTACCGAGTCATCAGCTCAACTGTTGAATGGAACAGACTGCCAGTATTTGGCAACAGTAAGTTCAACTAATGTTAGCTTATCTGTGACTCTATCCACAGCGCTACCCTGCCGCTTATAATATAACTGAAAAGTGTGTGTAGTTTGCAGCATGTTATGGCAGTGGTTAGAGCAAATGTCTCCCGGGCAAACTTGCCCAAGTTCGAACCCCTTCCGAGGCAAATTCTGGACTGTATGTGAAGAGTTACCAATAATTTCGGAAACAATCTACTGCATGAATTGTCTTTGCTATCTTACGCAACGCCCAGTTTTAATCAATTTCACAACTTCAAAGCAATTATAGACAAATAATGTTAAATCCAAGATACATTAAAATTTTTTTCCTTTTTTCTTAAGTATGCAGTCATCGAAATATATTTAAAAAAATATTATCGAACATAAAATTACAATGGACATACAGTGATTTTCTTATCGAATCTGAGCTTTACGTTGTTTTATGTTCATCTATAATCACTACAGAGATGCACATAATCTTGTATCGTATGTTTGATTAGTCTTTTTGAACACAGTTGAGCTTTTATCCATTTGATAGGAAAGTTTATTTTTTTTAAATTTAACTACTTTTTTGCATTTTTATATAGTTTTATTCTATCAATGCAGTTTTATTCTTATTTGTCTAAAGACATTTAATGCATTACGCCTGACATTATGGTTGTGCTTTATTTTCATGTTCCAAATTTGGGATTGCTAGCAAATTGACTTACTATTTATTTCCTTACTCTACACTTCTATTTGAAAATCCGCTCTAAAACAATATTCCCTCAATTATTATAATCAAGGTTGCGGTCTTGATATAAACACCTGACCCATTAATTACTTACATATGTCAGTATAAACTAAGAATTTTATAGTGTAGAAAAGGAAATTCATCCAGTAGACCGGTTTCGTTCTTATTGGTAACTCATCATGTACTGGCCAGAATTTTCCGCGGACTGATGATAATTGTGCTGTTAAGTGTCTGGTTAAAACATGGAACTGGTAAATATTTCAAGTATGAAGCCGCTAATTAAATCCCTTATCAGAAGCCGCGCAACTATTAATTCCTAGTACTTATAATCAAAGTTGCGATCTTGATATAAACACCTGGCCCATTATGTAACATACATTTGTCAGTATAAACTAAGTATTGTATGGTGTGGAAAAGGCAATTCATCCAGTAGACCGGTTTCGCCTTATTGGGATCTCATTATGTACTGGTCAGAATTTGTCGCGGACAGGACTCGAACCTGAGCACGTCTGCTTCGGAATCTGGTTCGAGCCATGTCCTCGGCAAATTCTGGATAGCACGTGATGAGTTCCCCATAAGGACAAAACCGGTCTACTGGATGAATTGCCTTTTCTACACTATACAGTTCTTAGGTTATACTGGCATATGTAAGTAATTAATTGGACAGGTGCTTATATCAAGATCACAACCTTGATTATGATGATAGTTATCACCGCCCGCGCAACCAGTGTTCGCTTAATATTGCATCAAGTCTGCTAACTGTTTCTGCAAGGCTCGATTTAGACAGTCTAAAAATTCCAATTTTAATTTTGTTTAACGCGCCCGCAATCGTTCAAACTAGATTGTTGATGTTTAATTAACTAAGCACGAAAGTCTACGCCTCCATTCTGCATACCTCTAACTTGTGCTGTTTCGATAGATCTAAGCAAGTAAAGTGCACCATAGTTGGATTTCACTCAGGATTTTTTCCCTGTAGATCGTGGATTCATCTCGTTAGATATTCTGGTTACAATTCGACTTACTTGTTACCTAAAATACTCAAAACCTATCAACACGTAGAATCTATTGAAGCATAGTTTTAAAGATGTAAGCTTCTGGTAGTTGTTTATATTTAATATCCTAAATATAAACTCGGAAATCGCTTTAACGTGTGTCAAACTGAAGTCAACCACTCTCTCTCTCTCTCTCTCTCTCCATTCGTCTCTGTTCTCGCAAAGCGGACGATAACATACTTAAGCAACTCGTACGTGTACAGATGTATAACAAGCTTACAAAATTGTACACAGATCTTATACTTTATTTACTTTACTGCGGCTGACTCCTTTTGGAGGATAAGCCGGCTCCATGTGACATTTCATGGAGTTTCTTGGGAATTTGGTACAAGTGGTGTCCCCTCACCACTTACAGATCTTATACAGACGTGAATGAAGCCCTTACAATAATCGACTATATAATGTTATAAAAGAAACGTGTTATACGATAGGGAATGGATTATTTAACTGTTTCTCGTGTTGCGTTAAGAGTTGTTGGCAAAATCAGGTAGACAGCGGATGCAAACAACTCGTAACGCAACACGAGGAACTGGCATGTACTGTTATCACGGTTTATCATCAGTAAACTATGTTGTTTGAAAACCGATTAAACACAATGGGATTGGTGTTTACTTGAAGCTCGCAAACTTGATTTAAATAATTGTTACCACCACCCGCGCAATCATTAATTGTTTAATTTTGGCGAAAATTGCCCCATATCTAAATTTGTTTTCCATATATATGCATTTTAGTTTGATCCTCGCTAGTCAAATTATCGTCAATGCGTGCGACTGGTGGTAGTTCTGCTATGTTAATCAACGAATGGTCAAATACAGTGAGATTGGTGTTTACTTCAAGCTCGCAAACTTGATTTAAAGAATCAGAGAACTCTGTTAGACACTTGCTAGCATAATCGGTTAACATCATCAAAGAGAGTAATGCAACAGGCATTAATAACTGATCCCTCACTGCCATATAACCATGATGTTTTCGCGCTAATCATGACACCATTAGATTAAATATATAATAGTAATATACTGTTTATTGCCGAGAGCTAATATATATATATATATATATATATATATATATATATATATATATATATAATGTCAATTTTGTACTAGGTGTTGCGCCTAGTAACAAGTTAGTTCAAATAGGACCAGAAGGATAAGCCAAAGGCAGCATGAACGAAAGATGGGATATCGTGTGCCCATTCGTTCCGTGCTCAATGGCGACGCATTGGTAGGAGCCGGTAATACGTCCTATACTCACTAAATGTTTTGGTTAGAAATGTGGGACAATTTGACATGTTATTGGTACACTTTACTGGCTCGTTATATATATATTATATGTAGTTAGTTGGCATTGAAGTCGCATTGTCGAGGACTTTTTAGGAAGTTGGCACCAATACTGCAGGTTTACACATTCGTATACGATATCGTTCCGTCCAATTGTCCCACATTCCTCACCCAGATACATAGCGGGTATAGGATGTAGTACCGGCTCCTCGTGATGAGTCGCCAATGAACACGAAGCTTAGGTTCATGCTGACATTTGTCTATCGCTCTCGTCATATTTGAACTAACTTGTTACTAGGCGTGCAACACCTTATACACAATTGAGTATATTAAGTTGTTTTAGCTTTTCATAAGTAGCATTTGTCGTGGTTAAATTTTGCAACACAATATATCTGAAATAAATCTATCCACAATTGGCATATGAACACAATATTCGAAATTTCAGTTTAATGCCCGATTTTGGTTTTGCAGATCTGTTACTTCTTTTACTTCAGAATCAGTTGACTACGGTGCAGCCGTAAAAGATTGTAATATTTCGTTTAAAAACTAGGAGTTTTATGATAATCGAAGCATAGCATTTTTAAAACTGGCCAAGTTTGTTGTTGTTCTGATGGATTGAGTGCTCTAGGCGTAAAATTGTAACAATGCTCGTCACTTATATGATTAAACGAACATTGGTTGCGCGGGTGGTGATAACAATTATTATAATCAAGGCTGCGGTCTTGATATAAACACCTGACCCATTAATTACTTACATATGTCAGTATAAACTAAGAATTGTATAGTGTAGAAAGGCAATTCATCCAGTAGACCGGTTTCGTCCTTATTGGGAACTCATCAAGTACTGGCCAGAATTTGCCGCGGACAGGATACGAACCAGTACTTGATGAGTTCCCAATAAGGACGAAACCGGTCTACTGGATGAATTGCCCTTTCTACACTATGCAATTCTTAGTTTATACTGACATATGTAAGTAATTAATGGGTCAGGTGTTTATATCAAGACCGCAAACTTGATTATAATAAATGCTCGTCACTCTATGAGTTTCTTAAGCTGGTTGGCTCTTAAATCAGCGCAGTATACTATTGCTTCAATCATTATAATTTGCTTAAAGTAAATGATGCGAACTCGATTTAAATTTAATTTTTATTCTTAATAAATACGTATTCTGATCGACTTGATGTAAAGCTACGATTCGATTCTAATTATAAAATGATCAATTGTTCAGAAATTAATATTTGAGTTTAAATTATACAGATTCACATATCCGAAACTGTAAAACATCAAACTGGATTATTATAATCAAGGTTGCGGTCTTGATATAAACACCTGACCCATTAATTACTTCGAGTCTTGCCCGCGGCAAATTCTGGCCAGTACATGATGAGTTCCCAATAAGGACGAAACCGGTCTACTGGATGAATTGCCTTTACTACACTATAATTCTTAGTTTATACTGACATATGTAAGTAATTAATCGGTCAGGTGTTTATATCAGGAACGCAACCTTGATTATAATAATTTTTATCACCACCCGCGCAACCAATGTTCGTTTAATCAAACTGGATTATTTAAAAAGAACTTTTATTATTCAGTTCATTTTATTTACCAATATCAAAATGACTTTAGTTGGAGTTTTTACTATGTTAGTTCAAGTGTATAATATGCGTGTTTAGAAACTGAAAAAGTAACTTTGAAAAATAGAAAAATAATTAAACGAAATGCAAAAATGTTTTTAAAGTTCAATTTCATTTCTCATGCAATATATTTACAGATATACAAGAGGAGCACATACAAGTTATTGAAAAGTGTTTATTTAAGCTAGAAATGAAAGTTTTTGCAATGCAGATGTTCATTAATTTATGATGTTATAACTTCTGCGAAATATTTTGATTCAGTGATGACACCATCAGCGTCGGAATGTCAATACACTTGTTCACAGCACAATTAAACAATAATTGATTGCGCAGGTCGTGGTAACAATTCTAGTAGTCACGCACACATTGTACTTGACTGGAAATATCGGCTGCACAATTACTATGCAGTCACGAATATTAGCTGTTTGTAGCTTTCGCCACATATACATATGAAAGCAATATAATTAAACAATAATTGATTGTGCGGGTGGTGATAACAATTCTTTAAATCAAGTTTGCGAGCATGAAGCAAACACCAATAAAATTGAATTTAACCAGTCGTCGAACAAAGTAGCAAAACTAAGGCCAGTTGCACGAACTGACGCGTTTCAATCATCCATGATCGTCATCAAAGTACGAAGGCAAACTGAAGAGCGAGGATCAAACCGCATTGCACATATATGTAAAGCAAAATTAGATATGCGGCTCTCACATCTAGTAGTCACGCATACATTGTACTTGACTGGAAATGTCGGTTGCACAATTTCTATGCAGTCACGAATATTAACTGTTTTCAGCTTTCGCCACAAATAAATATATAGTCAATACACCCACGCAATCAATTACAGTTTAATTGTATTGCCTATATATTTATTTGTGGTGAAAGCTGCAATCAGTTAATGATCATGACTGAAAAGAAATTGTGCAGTCGACATTCCAGTCCAGTATAATGTATGCGTGACTACTAGTGGGAGGCCGCATATCTAATTTACTCTCCATATACTATATATATATATATATATATATGAAATGCGGTTTGATCCTCGCTAGTCAGTTTGTCGTCGTACTCTGATGATGATCATGAAAGGTCGAAACGCATCAGTGCGTGCAACTGGCGGTAGTTTTGCTATGTTGTTCGACGACTGGTTGAATACAATTTGTTTGGTGTTTACTTCAAGCTCGCAAACTTGATTTAATGAGTGGTCACAGCACTTATTAAAATGAAGCAATGGTTTCAAGCAAATACATCATTATGATTAGAAATACATATTCACAACGAAAACTTGACACGTGATGAGCATAATTAAACGAACAATGGTTGCGCGGACAGTGAAAACAATTACTATAATCAAGATTGCTATCTTGACATAAAAATCTGATACTTTATGTGCATACAGTTGTCAATATAAACTGAGCTTCGTGGAATGTAGAAAAAACAATTCATCCGGTAGACTGGTTTCGTTCCTATTGGGAACTAATCACGAACCTTCCCGAAATTTCTGCGAACGGGGATCGAACCTCTGCATGTCTGCTTCAGAATCTGTTGCTCTAAACATTGAGCCACCGTGCTGCACAATAGACACAACTATATGCTAACTAATGTGCCTTGGCTAGCCATTCTTCTAAGTGGAAACTGTATGGAATCCTTTAGACCTAAAGTTCCAACTAACCATCCCTAGTTTTTTAATATAGAAAATACACCACGCTAGATGGGGAATTTGTACTGAATTGGACATTTATATAATTAAACGGCAAATTATGAACTGTACGTGATGAGTTCCCAATAAAGACGAAACCGGTCCACTGGATGAATGGCCTTTTCAACACTATACAATCATTAGTTTTTACTGACAAATATATTTATATAAAGGGTCAGGTTTTTATTTTAAAATCACAACCTTGATTATGGTAAATCTGAGGAGCATTTAGGTACGTACGTATGAATTTAAGTGTGCATGTATTTATCTATGTATTTATGCATTTATTTAAGCATATTTTTATGTTTTTAAGTATGTATGCATGCATGAATATATGCATGTATATATGTATGTGTGATTTGTATGTATTTATGTATTTATTTGGATGTATTAGTGTACGTATGTCTGCATATCTGTATGTATGGATTAATGTATTTACGTATGCATGTAGGTGTGTATTTATGTACGTATTTATGTTTATATACGTATATATTTTTTTGTATATATTAATGCATGCAAGTATGCAGGTTTTATTATTAATATTATTAATATATTAAATAATATTTCTACGGGACAGCTTTTTTAATTTTTTTCCATATTTAATAATGTGCTTCTAGGTGATGCCAACTACAAAAGATCTTTCACGTCCCGACTTCAATCGGCGCTGCTCATATCGACTTCCAGAGATTACTTTTAAACCAAAGCAAAACGTCTACACAGACGAATTTTCCGGCATTCAAATTGAACATTCAAACATTCCTACAATTTTGAATCTGGCACTGGTAGCTTTGGTAGCCCTGTTGACAATCAGCACCATATTGGCATTCTGTGTGAAGCACAGAGACAAAGCGATTCTGTGCAAACCGCGTAGTGAAAAGAAGAAAAGGCTTCCGTTAGAAGAAGACACGGCGTTGCTGATTGCTGAACAGCGCCGAATTCAGCAGCTGGAGGCTGAAAATAAGGTTTGCCTGTACTGGGATTATTATTCTTCGTTTTAACTGTAATCTATTCCACAAGTTGTTGATAATTGTGAGTTAAATAATTTTGATTCTATTCGCGCACTCGGTAAAGGATTTAAACTAAGATATTACAATGAATCTAGTTTTTTAACAACCAAAATTTGAAAATCGTTTTAGACAAACAAGCAGTATTTTCTAATTAAACGGTCGTCGGTTGAATTCAAGGTTGCAAATTATGAACACCAATCCCATTATATATATATATATATATATATTTATATATATATATATTTATATATATATATTTATATGTTAGGAAGAAAAAATCATTAAGAACAAAGTGGATATTGTCCATTTATTTCGAGAGTAATAAACTTCATTTTACAATCTTTTATTTATATACATCCTGAGTTTTCTGTTTGTTATGTGGGTGGTAAATAGTCCTAATTGGTTTAACTTCCATTTCTTGTTTGATCTGATTAGTAAGTGTGTATGCGTATGCGTCTGTGTGTGTCTATTTGCGTGGGGGGTCTTTCTCATTGTATTGCAGTGATTTCGGAGATCTGTTTATTCTTGTATTGATTGATTAAGAGCTAACTAACTGTTGGCATTTTTGGCTGGTACATATACGAACGTTTTTCTCCCGAGTGTCGTATTTTGTTTCGTCTTGGTTCTCAATTTTGTAGTGATAGATTGTAGAGTGATGTATAGTAGACTCGAAATAAACTACCATTATTCACATTGTTGTTAATGTGTTTGTTCTTCCTAATTAGAAATATTCGAGGACAATGGACATTATATATATATATATATATATATATATATATATATATATATATATATATATATATATATATATTCTTTTAAATGTGAGCTTTAAGAAATTCATTGTACCCTTCCCATTCAAAAGACAAAATGAAATTTTATAAGATACAAGAAATGCTTCTTTCTCATTATCTCCTCAGTTATCTACTAATGAACATATCATTATATATAAATTGGAAGGCAAAATAAAATAGAAATATGTAAACATATCTGCATTACAGCAGTTTTGTGCCATTTCAATATAAATTATCAACAGTTCGTGGTTGCTTTTCAAGAATTGACAGGTTGGTTAGTCAAGATTCTAAAGAAAATGAATATAATAAAGCAATTAACGATTTAATGTCTAATGGCTATCCCAGACAATTAATTGAATCAATTATTAAAAGGGGAGTTAACCAGAAACAGACGTACTATGGGCCAGAAAAGAAAACCGTCTACCTAAACATCCCATTTAAGGGGGATGCAGTTTCCCAAAATGGCACAAAAGAAAGTTGAAGCAGCATTGACACGCACATTTAATACAGCCAAACTACGAGTGTTATTTAGGGTAACACACTTGCCTTTACCAGAAATCAAAGAGAAACAGCCGTTAATGTCGATATCAAATATTATTTGCCAATATACATGCGCAAGTTGTCGATCAACTTACGTAGGCCGATCGACCAGACGGTTAATTACTCGAATGAGAGAACATTCCAATTTATATATAAAGATATGTTCATGAGTAGATATTTGAGAAGACCATGAGAAAGAAAATTTTCTTATATCTGATAAAATTTCTTTTTGTTTTTGCACATAAGAAGGGTACAATGAATTTTATTAAAGCTCGCATTTCAAAAGAATCTTTCAGAAAACTAGATGAACTAGTGACGTTAAAGTGTAGAGCGCAAAGAACGCAATTGTGGTTAAAACATTATTATCAGTGTATTAAACAATTACGGTTCCCAGGTGATTTGGTACGCAGTTTACGCAAGTCAAAACTACGAGTCAACCGAAGAAATCTTACAAGGTTGGCGTATTCTAAAATTGAGCAGTTGAAGGAAGATGAAGCAGTGCTACAGGCAAGAATTGGGTGTGTATCTTGTGTATTAGATGAACTAAGTCTTTTTGCAAGAATGAAATTTTTGATGTTTTTGCCGACAGTTATGAGGAAAGATAAAGCAAGAATTTTGAACAAATTGGAAAAAGATGTAAAACCTGGAGTTTTGTGTGATTTAATACCGACCGATCTTGATAAGCGTGTGCTTAACTTATCAAAAGTGCCAATCGATCAGCTAACAATGGAGGCACTATCGATGGGCCGAAATTATGGAATACATCCTTCTAATAAATGCGATGTTGATTTTGAGGCAGCATTTGAATTGTTATTTGAACAAACAGCTGACTTGGAGCCTACCAGTATTGATTATAAAAATTGGTTCAAGGCTACACTAGTTGATCAGGCTTCACACTTGAAATCGTCTAAATGTGCAGAGCAGCATGCGTTGACAAAGCAGCATCTTAATGCACTTAGAAATATCAGCAGAAACGCAGACATCAAAATACTACGCGCTGATAAAGGAAAGAGCGCAGTTATAATGGACAAATCTGAATACGTACAAAAGATGGAAAACGTGTTAAATGACAATACAAAATTCACACGTCTAGACGATAAATCAGATGAAATAGACAAGGTGGAGCGCAAAGTAATTAATGAAATTAAGATTTTGACAGATGCCGGTTTTATTGATGAGGCCACTGCACAGAAGCTCAAGCCAGTTGGATCATCTACACCAATAATGTACGGATTACCAAAAACACACAAAAGAGGTTGTCCTATGAGGCCAATTTTATCAATGGTAAATTCTCCGTTTCATGCACTAGCTAAATGGCTAGTTCGTTTACTTGAACCATTACGTAAACTACTAGGTAATCATTCGGTTGCCGATTCGTTTGAGTTTGTAAACAAAATTCAAGATATAAATGTTAAAAACAAGATTATGGTATCTTTTGATGTTACGTCTCTGTTTACAAATGTTCCAATTGATGAAACCATTGATATTATAGTCAAAGCGGTAGAACACGATATATTACCATCGCCGGTGCCATGTCAAACTCTACGCAAGCTTATCTTATTATGCACGAAAGACGTACGATTTTGTTTTAATGGAAACATCTACAAACAGACTGATGGTGTCGCAATGGGAAGCCCCTTATCTCCAGTGTTGGCTGAGATTTTTCTAGGGCACCTAGAAAATACATCATTAAAGAGGGACATAAGTAAATGTGCTCAATATATACGGTACGTGGATGATATATTTCTTGTACTTAAAAACAGGTCGCAATCACGAACATTGCTTCAAAGTTTCAACAAAGCACATAAGAATATCGGTTTCACGTCAGAGCACGAGAAAGATGACTGTCTGCCTTTCCTAGATGTACTATTAAAGAAAGAAACTAATGGTAAATTAAACAGAACAATTTACCATAAACCAACATGGTCTGCACAGTATTTGCATTACAGCAGTTTTGTGCCATTTCAATATAAATTATCAACAGTTCGTGGTTGCTTTTCAAGAATTGACAGGTTGGTTAGTCAAGATTCTAAAGAAAATGAATATAATAAAGCAATTAACGATTTAATGTCTAATGGCTATCCCAGACAATTAATTGAATCAATTATTAAAAGGGGAGTTAACCAGAAACAGACGTACTATGGGCCAGAAAAGAAAACCGTCTACCTAAACATCCCATTTAAGGGGGATGCAGTTTCCCGAATGGCACAAAAGAAAGTTGAAGCAGCATTGACACGCACATTTAATGCAGCCAAACTACGAGTGTTATTTAGGGTAACACACTTGCCTTTACCAGCAATCAAAGAGAAACAGCCGTTAATGTCGATATCAAATATTATTTACCAATATACATGCGCAAGTTGTCGATCAACTTACGTAGGCCGATCGACCAGACGGTTAATTACTCGAATGAGAGAACATTGCAACTTGAACGCCTGTTTTAAATCAAATGGTGAATACACGTCTGCTATTGCGCAACACATCATCGAAACAACGCACGTATGTTCTCCAGACGTAGCATTCAAAGTAATTACTAAATGCAAAAACAAAAGGGAGCTAGCCACATACGAAGCCTTATGGATAAACAAATTGCAGCCGGATTTATGTAAGCAGAAGAAGCACGTACAAGCATTGAGCTTGAACTGGATGTGACGCACGCAATTTGATTGGTTTCTATTTTTCACACTCGCTTTGTTCACATATTTCTATCTTGTTTTGCTTTCCAATTTATATATAAAGATATGTTCATGAGTAGATATTTGAGAAGACCATGAGAAAGAAAATTTTCTTATATCTGATAAAATTTCTTTTTGTTTTTGCACATAAGAAGGGTACAATGAATATATATATATATATATATATATATATATATATATATATATATATATATATATTGGATTGGTGTTTACATAATTTCATTACGCTCTATCCTTGAGATCCATACTTGTGATGTGACCATTCTGTCGTATTAAATCTTTGAAAAGTACAATAATTACCTGCAAAAATTTCATTCCGTAAAAAATAATATTTATTATTATTTTATTTTCTTTGCCATTAGTCATTATTTAAAAAAATGCATTATACCATTCTTACAATGTTTACCAGAAATGATCAATGAGCTTACCAACTTCATTTTTATCAATTTGTTCCCATGTGCTGTCTAAGTAGTTCGTTTTAAGTTTTATGCTGCTATAATTTTGATGGATAATGCAGATTACAAATTCGTCCCTGGCGTAATGCGATTCCAGGGTTAATTTGTTGACAGCGGAAATAACTATTTGCTAAGCACCTCGAAAGTGTCCGAAAACCAAAGCTACACTCCTGCCCTCAACTTGAGTAGACTGCGTTAAATAACAGTAAAACAAGTGAATGCGTATTCTAATACTTAAGCTAGATATTCGGGGCAAAAATTGCGCGTCAGAATTGAGTGGAAAATCGTCTTTGAGAAAGATGACTGAGTACAAAATATCTTACAAAATAATAATGTGCAACTTGTTGTCGTCTTGTAGACCTTAGATGGCTAAGAATAATACATCAGAAAATGATTTTATAGGGCATAAGCCGGAACGCACTAAAACGTGTGTCGTATAATCCGTTCAGTCTTGCAAGATGGACAAGCGAAAACAAGTTACCGTATCCGAATATTACATTTGGGTCTTTGGTGTTGAAGGCTCTTCTGTTCGATTCTGGGTATGGAATTGTTATTTCGCTTACACGATTAAAAGTAAGTGATAAGAGCGGTAACTTTAAATTTTAACTCAAAAAGCGGATACTGTCTGCCGGTTTTCTCTGCTCTAACGGTAGATTACCGTAAATAGTCCTATACACGCTCTCTTATTTGAGGTAAAAATATACCTTCTATGTACTGGCGCAAAACACGCACAGTTTGCACCCAATGACCTTCGCCAAAGGCCAGTAAGTCAAATCGCAGAGGCTTTAGACATTACAAGCAGAATGATCATAAGAATAGTTGCTCATGGTTGCGCACTGCGATCAACATAGTTAACTTATCCACGAGTTCCTCTCCTGGGTGTTTGATCAGCACTCTCAGTTTCGCAGTGATCCAAGAACGAGCTGAATTCGGTTTCGTGGTGGCTGGGTGCTTATTTGCACCAACACTCTGAAGGCTTCAACACCATCCAGGCGAACTTCAGAAGCAGAATTTAAGCATTAGATATTAATAATTGATAAGAAATTATTCTATAAGTATTTTTACGAAACGGGCAAATATTATGTGTGCAACACTCTCTATGTATAGGCAGCTGTTAATAAACAAATGTGTGGCAAGCAGAAATATGACTCCACAATCTTCTTTAGATGAACTGATTCGTATGTCAGCGAGACGGATGAATACCGGAACAGAAGAGTTTGGAAGTAGTACGTCTCGACTAGATAAAACGTTTATTGTTGACACTGAGGTAATCCATATAAGGCACTCAACCAACACGGACCAATAAATAATGGCGAGCGAGCCCAGGTGGCAGCACACACATCTCTGTCTGTGTTTTTATCCCATTCGACAATATAATTCTGACCCTCATCGGAATTTAAGACTGCTTGTACCAATGAATTTTGACAGGCCAAAGTTGTGGTTCGATAAATTTTAGGCCCTGTGCTAGCGTCAAATTTATCGCTAGAGGCAAACAGTTTACGTGCAACCGTTCAATAATTAGTAGATCGTTTAGAAGCAGTCCAAATGAAATTGCCAATAGAATTATTTTATGCAGAATTTAAAATACGCGTAATGTATCACATACCTACCAGACCTAAGGAAGTATTTGCCGAATTGTGCAAACCCAAACAACTGTCGGGTGAGCTTCCTTTAGATACCATGGTATGAATTTAGCGGTAGTTGCGCACAGTAACGGATTCCTTACCGGACTTGCAACTATCTGATGTCATCATGTTTATGCTGCTTTAATATACCAGATATAGCGCTCTACCAAGCATGTCTGGTGGGCTGGAAGAAAAACTCTCAGTCCTACAAAAATACAGAAATAATGGCTATCATAATGCGATCAAGGGATCCATAGATGAGTCCCATATTAACAGCATCCGGATGCGACATTCAATCTGTTAATTCTTTGCGTCATATACAGCGGGTCCTTGAGGTGCTGTAACTACCAGAGGTTTGGAAACAGTTGCAATATATGAAGCCACTAGCATCGATCGAAATAGCAACGTCTAATTAGTTCTCCACAGGAACGGACATTTTAAAGTAGCAACACGAACTGTCACCTTACAAGCAATGGCATCAGAAGTGCTGTCCAGAATTAGAGATCTATTATTGCTCAGAATCATTGGTCTATGGAAAAGGATTCATTTGTCACCATACGGTCTGCTCAGAAAGAGATGGCCCGCGAGAGAAAATGATTTTGAGAAACCATGCTTTACTTAAGGATTTTTACTGACGTTAAATTTGTGAAAAAAATTGTGGAAAGCCTACGATTATACAATTGGATGTGGGAGCCGACGTTTCAGTATCAATGCAATGCACTGCTCAGATGTTGTAGGGAATGAGAGACAATACCCTGAATCCGACGCTCCTAGAATAAAATACTGGCAGCGACAGAGCTTGCAACTACTTGAGGAGTACGAAACCGGTCAAGTTGATGAACTGCATATTTCTTTCTGATGCACTAAGTTTAAACTGACAACATTTATTTGAGAAAAGTATTTTTCATACTTTAATTCAATAGCACTTTTCAAAGTCGCATAGTGTCTGTATTAAAATAATAAATCTCGAGTAGCAAGTGGGAACTTGGACTTGCAGAGGCATGTGTATCGATACATGTAAAAGAATTGCATGCAGTGCGCTGCTTGTGTGATGTAGGTAATGAGAAACTAGACTATGAATCCGACGCACCTTGAATATAGTACAGGCAATGGCAGAACCTGAATGTACCTGAGGAATGCACAATAATAACGGAACCAGTCTGGTTGAGAAACAGAATTTGCTATCTCAGGCACTGCTTAGTTTAAACCGAAAAAATATGTAAAGATATTCATATCTGCACAGAAATGCAGGTCTTTCAAACAGCGTGTTCCAGGTTGCAAACACGAGAAAACCACAAATCCTACTTTATTTATTTTGTCACACACCGCGGGAAAAGTACTGTCAGTCACGAACGGTAGCTTTGCTACGTTTTGAAAGATGTTAGATAAGGTAGAACTTGTGCTTATTACAAGTTCGCAAACTTGATTTAAACAATTTCTAAAAAATATTCGAAATGAGAAACTAGTTGAATTGGCCTTCCACTTGGTGAATTTAGATTCTCTTGATTGGTCATAGCCCCGTCGAATGGGCTGAACTAATGATGTATATATAATATTTTTTTAAATAATTTAAACCTATGCATTTTGGATTCAAAATTAAATTTTAAAAAATAATTAATAGCTGTTGAAGTCTTCGTCATTGGAAATTTAGCATGCTTTTAAACATCTATTTTATTTGTTAATGGAACATATCAGTAGCATCAGCGGTAATCGAAAATTGCCTAAAGTGATCATAAACGTATGTGGTAAACGATTTGCAATAAATTAGCCAAAATTCTCTTAGGGAAAGCAACAAGACTAAGCCGTCTGGTTTCCTGTATTTAATTTAAAATTATGTGCTTATTTTAATGAAACATAGTATAAATCAGTACAAGTTTAAATGAAAAGAATATTTACAAATAGAATTCTGAAGGTATAATAATTTCTGTTTAGCGGCCTCCAAACTATCATACCAACAACGTTCAAATATACGTTGTTTTAAATTAAAGGGATAGAATTATCGCCTCCAAAAATACAAATTATGATACTGCAGTCTATTTTGTTGCTGCGTGTCATAATTTGGCATGCTAGAATCCAATCTTTATAATGCGAGTAAGGACGGAGGGGACAAAAGATGCTGCCCATTTAAACTTGTGGCAGAGATTTCTCCATCTTACACATAGTGGACCCAGTCGTAAGCCGGTCCTCGAGTTCTATAATGGCAAGAACTCTGATTGAACTGTCATATGGTTCGAATCTTCACTGATGTCCACCGAACAAGAGAACCCTTCTTCCATAATGTAATTGCATGTGGGTATATTTTTCTGACATTGCCATTAAAATCCTCTCAAATTTCAATAAATAACCATATTTAAATCATTAAGGAAGGCGAAAAGAAATATTTAAACTGAGATAGAAAATCATTTAGAAGCTGAACATTTATTTACACGAATTGCAGCGAAAACAATTCAGGCTTAACATCTGTAAATGCTTTTGCAGACTATCTGAAATTTGGCTGCAATGATAATTTTTTCTAGTTGAAAGTATATCCTAATAGCCACATTTCCTGAACCGTTGTGAAAAGTAGCAAAATTGTGGTTTAACATACACAATTCGATTTAAGACATGATCTAACCATGCAATATTCGTGCAATACAGCTATTAAATTTTTATTGAAAAACCTATGTATTCTGATTGACTACGTTACCTGTATGCTAGCTAAAACTATTTCAGTCGAGATTACCAACTTTTGTGCATTTATTGCGAAAAATAATGCAACATGCACAGTATATCGTCTTAAAACGTACAGGTTAAAGCTTTACTTTAATCAAGGCTATGATTTTTATATAAGCACCAGACTCAGTAGGTACATACATTTGTCTAGATAAACTAAGTATTGTATAGTGTGGAAAAAGCAGTTCGTCCGGTAAACCGCTTTCGTCCTTATTAGGAACCCATCACGTACTGTTTAGAATTTTTCGCGAACACAGCTCGAACCTGGACGCGTCTGCTTTGAAATCTGTACACAGAGTGGCTTAGTGGTTAAAGCAACAATTGCCGAAGCAGACGTGCCCAGGTTCGATCCCTGTCTGCGGCAAATTCTGGACAGTACGTGATGAGTTCCCAATAAGCACGAAACCGATCTACTGGATGAATTTTCTTTTCTACACCATACAATACTCTGTTTATTTGGACCAAAATACATGTACATAATGGGCCAGGTGTTTATATCAAGATCACAAACTTGATTAAATTAAATTTTTTAGGCGCCTGCGCACCCAATGTTCGTTTAAGTTAAACACATTTTCGCTTTCCTCTTATGCGAGCTATATCACACCTTTAAACGGATGGTTCAGATGAATAGTTTTTAACTCAGATCCTGCATTTGCCAGCTCCTTTCGAAATATTTACATAGCAGTAAACTTTTAAAAATCTGCTGAGGATATTAATTATGTTTCATATTCTTCCGAGATTTATTGTATTCGTAATTTTTTGCAAATTATGATTAAAATAGTTTGTGATTCCTGGTAAGAGACCGCATACTTCAATAGAATAACCACAGTGCGTTTTGAAGAAATTTTGAAGAAAGAAATTAAATGGAAGCACATTTTATTCTCAATAAATGTTATTAACTTTTGGCTTTTTGGAGATATTTTTATTGCGGAGTGCTTAGTTCTTGTTAAATTCTAGTTTCCTAAGTTGATCGGTCTGATTTTTTTCTCTAAAACAGGTAAAGGCGTTGGAAAACGAGAAAAACGCTAACAACGGCTTTCCCAACTGGAATGCGCTGTTTGGCCAGGGCAATGGCCCACCGGGCACCGGGCCGAATGGTGGCAGTGAGTTTGCCGCTGCTTTGCAACGTCAGCAGCAGCAATTTATGCAACAACAACAACTGTTTGCGCAACAACAACTGCTCCAGCAACAGTTTGCGCTCCAGCGCCAACAACAGGCCCAACTTCTTGCCGCTCAACAGGCAGCAACAGCCCAACAGCTCAGCATGTTGACATCCGGAGCCGGGGCGATGACCGGAAACCCTCTTTTAGCCGCCAATGCTGGTAGGTGCTTTTGGCTGTATGGCGGGTATTTTTTAAGCGTGAATACATACCTTTTGTGCTATGCAACTGCCTGATTAAGTGCGCTTGACCAATTAAATCAGATTCCTGCAGTTTTTCTGTAGCCAGTTCGTGTCTTGTGAGCACAACTGTCACGTTTTTATGTGATATGCTATCTTGCTAGCGTTGCAATGAACATTGGTTGTGTGAGCAGTGATAACTATTATTTTAATCTCGGTTAACATCTTGATATAAACACTTGTCCCTTTATGTACATAAATTAGTCAGTATAAACTAAGCTTTATATAATTTAGAAAAGACACTTCATATAAAAGACTGTTTTCGTTCTAATTAGGAACTCATCACGTACTGTTCAGAATATGCAGCAGACTGGGCTCAAACATGGGCACACCTGCTTCGGAATTTGTGCAGAAGAGTGGCTCAGTGCTATGAGCCTCAATTTTTGAAGCAGACGTGCCCAGGTTGGAGCCCTGTCCGCGGCACATTCTGGACAGTTCGCGACGAGTTCCCAATTAGGACGCCACCGGTCTATTGGATGAATTGTTAGCCGTTGTAGTTCAGTTTCAAAATGAATGAATAATTAAAACCTGATTTTACAACGAACACTTATAAGACGTATTCGAAATAATTGACCCTCAACATTCTATTTTGTAAGCTATGGTTGATATGTTCGTCAAAACTCCCGCGGAACACTAATAATTTTCCAGCAATTGGCTGTTTTATCGGAAATTACCAACTCAACATTGTGGTAGTGCAGCTAACCTGATCTGAGTTCCTTGTACTGCAGATATGCAGCGTTGACTGGTGTGTCCAATCATCATCATATTTGTTTGTTAATTACATTATTTCTGTTGAACTTTTCGCTAATATATGTATATATTTTATACGCTTTTAAAAACATTAATTCCTGAATTAATTGGACAACTCAGGTAGCATGAGATGATAATTGAGTTAAAAGTGTTTGAATACGTTTTCCTTTTTGAATTTTTGACTATATTTATACGAGATTTTACATCAAATCTCGAATATTCCCAATGGAAAAAAGAATAGAAATTTTGCGAGACAAAAGAAACAGTTTATTCTCCTTTTCTCCTCAGATTTCTATAAATAAACATTTTATTTTACTTTTGAAAGGCAAAATAAACCAAAAATTAATAAATAATTTCTTTTTTTATGAATAATATATTCTGCTTGAATGAGAACTTTTACATAAATTCTTGCGTGTTCCTGACAGACAAAAATAAAGAGAAATTTTGCGCGACAAAAGAAACAGTTTATTCTCCTTTTCTCATCAGTAATCTCTAAATAAGCACGCTGTTTTACTTTTGTTAGGCAAAATAAACCAAAAACCGAAACTGTAGAAAGAATATGTGTGATAATGATGAAATGTTCAGTCATTTATATGCAGCAGAATCAATCAAGAGTCGAAACCCGTGGATAGATTCCTGCTTGCTTACTAATTCATTACTGTTCGCGCATTTATTGCGTGTCTTATATGTATTTATATACTGTTTGTTAAGGAGAACTATATATATATATATATATATATATATATATATATATATATATAAATAAAATTATGTATTAGGTGTTGCGCATCTAGTAACAAATTAGTTCATTTATGAACAGAAGGATAAACCAAAGACAGCATGAGCGGAAAGTATAATCTCATGCACATTCGTTTCGTGCTTACTTACGAGCATTTTGAGTTACATATGCGTGACAGTTTTAACTCGAATGCTCCGCAGGTGTAAACATGCGTGCAACACTTGATTTCAAATTACATTGTTTATTCACTGGAGTTATTAAACATCTGATTGACAAGCTTACGTAAATTGCTTGACAACGTACGCGTATGTATTGATAAAAATTTTCGAGGTCGAAATTAATGGCTAATTTTCTTTTACCACTGATAAAGGAAACCTCACTTTCAAACCTGACATGCACAATTTGTCTTTATTAAATTTGTGTGTTAAAATCGATTCTACGTTCTACTTAGCTATGCAAGTATCATTCTCGGCCTTAAATAGAATGTCTAGATGAAATAAATTTTTGCACAGTCCTACACTCGTCTAGTTTCTTTGAATACTATTTCTAAAAATGTAATCAAGTTGTTATTAAAATAGCCATTAGAATGTCTGCAGCTTAACTAATAGATAGACTAAAATCTACATATACACACACACATATAATAGACCACGTTGTGTTTAATTCATGCACATATTTATCTTTTTATTCATCTGTAAGCCAAGAATGCTAGAACTAACAGCCTTGAACAATCGCAATTATTTGTAATTAGTTGTCTTGATAAACAATCAGAAATCTGTCGTGCATGAAGCCTGGCGTTTGCTTACGTTAAATTTTGCTTTTTCAGAAGCGTTGCCTCTTGAACGGCTGTGTTTTGTACAAATGCGATTGAATAAACTTTTCTGCGTTCGAGCAGTTGCTTAATTTTTATATTTTAACAACAATAGAATTTTTTATTCCAATGACGTCATTGTTTGCTTCGACATTCAGCAGTTCCTTGTATATTAGAGTATCGTCATTGTAGTCTCACTACACGCTCTGTTTTAATTGGCACATACAACAAAGTATTATCTTATTAGATGCGGTGTTTCTTAGTTACTATGGTTGTTTCAACCATATGTTTTCTGCACTCCATCGCCTTTCATACAGTGCTAAGATTTGCACATGAACCAAAGCATAGATGTGTGAAGTTTGTGTGCGTTTATGTGCCTACACTTGCAATTTATCATTTGTTGTCACACATTCCGCCTGGTATGCGAAATGCGACTGTTCTTGTATAGTTTAAAATGGCAATCCGTAGTTACTTTCTAACAATTAAAGAATTTTTTTAAAATTATTTAGGGTAACATGGCCAACGCCGAATTATTGTACTTTTATCTGTGCTATGTTATTATGGCGTAGGGCTTACCTAGGAGTAAGTTAGTTCAAGTAGGATCAGAAGGCTACTTGAAAATAATTATGATCATGGTGTATGATCACATGTAAAGTTAATAATATATAAGTAAGTATAAGTTTCTTTTGTTGATTAACCTCTGTATATAACTAACTTTACGAGTAATATTCCGAGTTTGTTTAAACTTTGTTTTCCATTCTACTGATGATAGAGGCTAGCCACTCATTTTCATTGCTGTAAGCGATTTGGTCATTCTGCTGTTTACAAATTGTCGAACTGACAAAATTTAGATATCTCTTGTTGCAAAATGATAGTTTTAAAATGCCTGTTATTAAAGAGACGTATAGAAAAAGTGGATGCTTTTCGACAAATCTGACAGGTTTTGTTAGATAATGACAAAGCTCCTCCAAACTGGATAAAGTTAATGGCATTTAATATACATACACTAGCATGTTTTATTCTCAAATATTAATGCGAACAAAAACATGTCTTAATCCTTAAACTTATGAGTTTGATTAAAGCTTTTACTCCTACTTGCTGGAGCAATATAACGTGTTATAAGTTTACCTGATTTTCGGATTGCGTACCGAAATATTTGAATCCACTGTCATCATGATTTTTGCAAAATCATGATGACAGTGGATTCAAATATTTCGGTACGCAATCCGAAAATCAGGTAAATTGTTTATTTCCTGTCGCGCAACATGTTTCTTTTAAAGTGTTATAAGTTCGTCTCAATAGAAACGAAAAAAATGGCAATTAAACTCGGAATTCAGTAAATCAAGTTTGCGAGTTTGATTAAAACACCAATCCTATTGTATTTAACCTGTCGTCAAATAACATACCAAAATTACCATCAGTCACACGTACTGACGTGTTTCAAACTTATATGTTCAGCACCAGAGAATTGTTACCACCACCCGCGCAATCAATTACTTTTTAATTTTATTATATATTTATATGGCGAAAGCTGAAAAATTAATGTTTGCGACTGCATAGAAATTTTGTAGCCGACATTTCCTGTCAAATGCAATGTGTGCGAGACAGCTAAAGGTGAGAACCGCATATATAATTTGGCTTTCCGTATATGTGCAATGCAGTTTGATCTTCGCTAGTCAGTTTTCCGTTGTACTCTGATGATGATCATGGAAAGTCGAAACGCGTCATTACGTGTGACTGACGGTAAATTTTCTATGTTGTTCGACGACTGGTTAAATGCAATTGGATTGGTGTTTACTTCAAGCTCGTAAACTTGATTTAAAGAATTGTTACCACCATCCGCGCAGTCAATGGTATGTTTAATTGCATTATTTGTGAACTCAGAATTCTATTAAAAGTCAATTTGAATGCATCGACGTTTTAAAACGGACACTGATTTGCTAATATTTGTATTTGGCGATTTTTGGTAATGCAGGCTTCGCGATGATGCCCGGTCTAATGCCAGCTGGAAATGCTGCAATTATGGGAGCTCTACAGCCTGGCGCACCTGGTCTATTTGGCGCGGCTTCTCCGCCACAAATGATGATGTCTGGCAACTTTATGGCTCCTGGATTGTCACCGTCAAACATAGGTCAACAACAGTAGCGAACTCGTTCCTAGCTCACTTATCAACATTCTTGTGCCTCTGCTATTGTGTATTATTATTTTATTGAAAATGATAGTTTGTTAGTAGCAGACTAACCGCCATACGTTTAACCGATTATATTGCCTGTTAAAATTTAACATGTTAGCATACATTGTTTTAAAAAGATGATACATGTTCGTTTTGTCTTCCTGATAATCAGACTTAATAAAGAAAACATAAACACTAGTACCCCAGTAATCCCTCCTCATTTATAGTTTGTCTGGGAATCTCACAGTTGCGCTTAGTTTCGCAAGAAGTCTTGGTGAGAAAGAAAATGTAGCACAGCTGCTTGATTTTATTTTAATTCGTTTTCGTGCGCAAAATATCAAGTTTGTCCATACAAGTCTAGAAAAATATAAAAATAATCAACATGAGAAAAAATTGTCTTTTTTTAGCCCTTCCGGAACACAACAATAGAAGCCGGAGACACGCCTCAAATTCCTTATGTATATGACCATGTAATGTTTGGAAATAGGAGTACTCCGTCTTTTTATTAAATTAGATGTTAACCTATAATCCTGGCCCAATAAGAACCCAATTATCATTAGGTCCGCCACGCTTAATAAAGTTTACCAATAATTGGTTGCGCGGGTGGTGTTAACAATTCTTTAAATCAAGTTTGCGAGCTTGAAGTAAACCCCAATCCCATTGTATTTAACCAGTCGTCGAACAACATAACAAAACTACCGCCAGCCGCAACGCACTGACGCGTTTCGACCTTCCTTGATCATCATCAGAGTACGACGGCAAACTGACTATCGAGGATAAAATCGCATTGAATATATATGGAAATCAAAGTTAGATTTGCGGCTCTCACCTCTAGCAGTCTCGCAGTCTCGATAGTCAGTTTGCCGTCGTACTCTGATGATGATCATGGAAGATCGAAACGCGTCAGTGCGTTGCGGCCGGCGGTAGTTTTGTTATGTTGTTCGACGACTGGTTAAATACAATGGGATTGGTATTTACTTCAAGCTCGCAAACTTGATATAAAGATTTGTAACCAACACCCGCGCAATCAATTATTGTTAATTTGTATTGCCTATGCATGTATATGTGGCGAAAGCTGCAAACAGCTAATGATCGTGACTGCATAGAAATTGTGCAGCCAACATTTCTAGTCAAGTTCAATGTATGCGAGACTGCTAGAGGTGAGAGCCACATATCCAAATTTGATTTCCTTATATATTCAATGCGGTTTGATCCTCGATAGTCAATTTTCCGTCGTACTCTAATGATGATCATGGAAGGTCGAAACGTGTCAGTGCGTTGCAGCTGGTGGCAGTTTTGTTATGTTCTTCGACGACTGGTTAAATACAATTGGTTTGGTGTTTACTTCAAGCTCGCAAACTTGATTTAAAGAGACACTTAATAAAGGCCTTTGTGTATTTCCTAGGTCACCTCAAAATTGTGTGTTGATGCGCTTTGTAAAATATTTATTTCAATCGAAAAATAAATAGAGTTATTTTTATATAGACAAATGAAGATGAAAAAGTTATAGTTGTTGTTCATATGCTCAACATATATTTAATTGTTTTTTCATGCATAATTATAATAATAAGTTTAAATCTTGCACGTATTTAAATTTCAATCTATGATTTCATTAACAATGAATTAAGTTAAATCTTATTAACCATGAAACTAAGAAATGTTATTAAGCGCTGATTAGTAATTTTATTTAATATCTCTAGGCTCCAACCCAATTGTATCTTTTATTGAGAAAGATCAGGAAACTAATGCAACAAAGATGGACATTTAAAAATAACATATAACAAGAGAAATTTTTAATTCATATGTATGATATAGTGGAACAATCATCAGATTCCAGTTTTAACTGATCCATGAAAATAATTTTGTTTTTTTTTAATTTTAGATGCGTTTTGAGAAAGTGACACTCTTTTGCTAATCTGATGAATACTTTATATAAAGAGCTGACCCATTATTTGCATACATTTTTCAGTATAAACTAAGCCTTGTGTGTAGAAAAGGCAATTCAACATTTAGAGTAGTTTTGTCCTTACGTACTGTCCAGAATTTGACTCGGATAGGGCTTAAACATGGGCACGGCTGCTTCAGAGTCTGTTGCTGTAACCAGTGACAGATTGGCTCAGTTTTTGGAGCAAAAATTCCGAAGTTGATGCACCCAGGATCGGTTGGAGGAATTACCTTGTCTACATTACACAATGCTTATTTTATGCTGAAAACTTTATATGCATAATGAGTCAGGTGTTTATATCAAAGCGTAACTTTGATTTAAGTGATTATCATTACCGCCCGCGCAGCAAATGTTTGTTTAATCCGATGGCCTTTTGAAACTGAATGCTTCAAATTGTTTCTCATACGTGAACAGAGTTCATAATTCGGAGGAAAAAATATAGTTAATGGTAAAATACATCATTTAATAAACATTAAATATGAATTGATATTGGTATAAAAGGCAGCTAAGAATTGTTATTAATACTAACGGAATTAATAATAATAATAGTAATAACATTAGTTTTTCGGTTTCAGAGACGTATAAATTCACCATGAAATATTGCAACGCTTTTCGCGTGATATTAATCACAAAATCTTGTACTTTAAAGGTAGGAATGTCGAAGCCTTTCTGCTAGACGGTCTACTATACCGGATTTTCACAGATTTACTTCCATCATTGTGTGCCATAGTCAGTGATAATACGCTGCGGCTTGTGAAAAATTTGATACACTGAAAAATTAAATCTGTCCATGAAATAATTAGTTGATCTCATCTGAGTTTCTAGCCATCCAGCAAAGATTTTCAACATCTTCCCGACCATAATATGAAAGTTGCCTTATACACAATGATCCAGGTCACACATTCAGTGATCCCGGTGGCGACAAATTGAATAGACATCGAATATACATGCTCAGCTGAGTAATTTATCCCCTGGTTTCTACTTACAGGCACTCGTCTGTCAGTAAACTAAACCGAACCGATTGAATGCATCTGTGCGTAAAGCTGTATAGAGTGTGGCTACTATAGTAGATTTTATTTCATGTCTCGGTGGCATTCATCAGTCTACTTGAATATTTTACACTGCTAAATATATTCATTGCTAAGGGTTACCATCTTAAATTAATAGAAGCAACTATGATGAGTGTTATAGTTAATTTTATTCATAACTGAAAACACGTGAATACAGATAGAACAACGGAGGATCGGAGGGTCATGGTAGTACCGGACTACAAACTAAGCAGGAAAATCAAAATTTTAGCATCGAAATATAATATGCGAACCACGTAATGAAGATCTCTCACCTTAGACACTAAACTTTCAAAGCAAATTAAAAATTGGGCCGTTAGACACATCAGGTGTGTATGATATATGTCATGTAAGGACGGTAATCTCATGTATTTTGGAGAAACCATGCGCCCAATTAACGTAATAAGAATGGAACTTTGAAATGCGTGCAAATATAGACATGTTAAAAGATCAGACCTTGCACGTCATACAATTAAATTAGATTTGCAGACAATCAGCTGATGGAAGACTTAAAAATGTAGGGACAAGTGAGAACCCATCAATCGAGGCCAAAAATCAGATCACCTGAAAATGATCAAAATTCAAGATTTTACCGACCTAAGAGTGCTATCAATTGTCCCACACAAGAAAAATGCGGTCAAATCCACAACAAGAAGGACAGCACCGCGCAACGAGATTCATCATTAAAAAATTAAATTAGATGTTTGTAGGCGCGTATCAATATTTTGTCTTAATAGATTGACAAGATTGATTAAAGAATCTATTGAAATTAGATCTGGAGTGAGCTTAACGAAAGGAATAGCTCTAAAAAATCACTGTGCTCAATTTGGAAGACAGCACTAAATAATGATAGGAAGTGAAGATCGAACAAATCGGTTTTGGAAACGCGGCCAATATATTATGTACTTTTAATATATATATATATATATATATATATATATATATATATATATATATATATGAGAGAGAGAGAGAGAGAGAAAGAGAGAGATATGGCATTTTCAAATTACGATGCAAAAAGTTGAGTATTTGCATTTTTACCAGAGATAACGCCCTTCTTAGCACGTTATCTCGTCCAGTCCCAGTAGAATAGCATATTGCTATCAGGCATAATTGGTTTAATCACGCCAAAATTATTTATTGTGTTCACTGGTTACACATAATTAGGTGTCGATTTAGGCATTGCCGAGTATTTGCATCAGAAGAGATTTTAATAATTATTGCTCCAGACCCGGAAGTTAGGCTTACTATGCATTCATTTTAGACCAATCATAAACAGGTCTATTCCCATTAAAGTATTCTTAAAGGCCTATCCTAGTTGGACTAATGTTAGTTAATTAATAAAAATAATTATAAAAGAAATAAATTCAAAAGTTTTGAATAAATTTATTAGATCTTGTGCAACCGAACCATTGTTAATATATAGCGCGCTTACAATTACTGCACTTCAGATTTAAATTTAATAAGTTCAGCCTAATTCTTCAAATATCGATTTTTCGATGATAGCCTACCAGCTGTAAGGTGCATTTCCACACTGTTTACGTAAGCACGCACGCAGCCGTATATTTCACAAATAAATATTGTTTTGGATAAACAAATATTAAATGTATTTCATTTTAATAGTTTCATCTAATTAGCCATGTAAATGTAAAGGACTTATAATCAATGGTTTCTTGTTATTGATATTTCTATTATAGTTTTATAATATATATATATATATATATATATATATATATACTTTTTTAATGTATGCCTTAATGAAATTCATAGTACCCCTTCAAAAAGGAAAACATTTTTTTTCAGATACAAGTATCGTTTCTTCCGCATATTCTTGTCAATGATCTACAAATGGACATTATTTAATATATGAAGTGAAAGGTAAAACAAAATAGAAAAATTATTATAATCGAGGTAGAGATCTTGATATAAGCACCTGACCCATTAATTACTTACATATGTCAGTATAAACTAAGAATTGTATAGTGTAGAAAAGGCAATTCATACAGTAGACCGGTTTCGTCATTATTGGGAACTCGTCATATACTGTGCAGAGTTTGCCGCGGACAGAGCTCGAATCTGGGAACGCATACTTCGGAATCTAGTGCTATAGCCACTGAGCCATCAAGCCGCACACTACACTACACAATAATTTCAGTTATATACTAACTAATGTAACTTGGTTAGTCAAGGCTTCCTTTAGTTGGAGCTCATATGGCATTCATTTAGACACGAAGTTCCATTTAACCATCCCAAATCTGTCATTAATAAACAGACACCACACTAAATAGGGAAGTGATATTTAAATGAACATTTATATAATTAAACGAACATTGGTTTCGAGAGCGGTGATAACAATTATTATAATCAAGTTTGAGTTCTTGATATAAGCACCTGATCCATTAATTACTTACATATGTCAGTATTAACTAAGAATTGTATAGTGTAGAAAAGGCAATTCATACAGTAGACCGGTTTCGTCCTTATTGGGAACTCATCAGGTACCGGCCAGAATTTGCCGCGGACAGGACTCGAACCTGGGCATGTCTAGTTCGGAATCTGGAGCTTTAACCACTGAGCCATCCTGCCGCACACCACTCTACACAAAAACTTCAGTTATATACTAAATATTGTAACTTGGTTAGTCAAGGCTTCCTTTAGTTGGAGCTCATATGGCATCCATTTAGACACGAAGTTCCATTTAACCATCCCAAATCTGTCATTAATAAACAGACACCACATGACATAGGGAAGTGATATTTAAATGAACATTTATATAATTAAACGAACATTGGTTTCGAGAGTGGTGATAACAATTATTATAATCAAGTTTGCGTTCTTGATATAAGCACCTGATCCATTAATTACTTACATATGTCAGTATTAACTAAGAATTGTATAGTGTAGAAAAGGCAATTCATACAGTAGACCGGTTTCGTCCTTATTGGGAACTCATCACATACTAGTCAGAATTTGCCGCGGACAGGACTCGAACCTGGGCACGTCTACTTCGGAATCTGGTGCTATAACCACTGAGCCATCCTGCCGCACACTACACTACACAAAATTTTCAGTTATATACTAACTAATGTAACTTGGTTAGTCAAGGCTTCCTTTAGTTGGAGCTCATATGGCATCCATTTAGACACGAAGTTCCATTTAACCATCCCAAATCTGTCATTAATAAACAGACACCACACTAAATAGGGAAGTGATATTTAAATGAACATTTATATAATTAAACGAACATTGGTTTCGAGAGCGGTGATAACAATTATTATAATCAAGTTTGCGTTCTTGATATAAGCACCTGATCCATTAATTACTTACATATGTCAGTATTAACTAAGAATTGTATAGTGTAGAAAAGGCAATTCATACAGTAGACCGGTTTCGTCATTATTGGGAACTCATCATATACTGGTCAGATTTTGCTGCGGACAGAGCTCGAATCTGGGAACGCATACTTCGGAATCTAGTGCTATAGCCACTGAGCCATCAAGCCGCACACTACACTACACAATAATTTCAGTTATATACTAACTAATGTAACTTGGTTAGTCAAGGATTCCTTTAGTTGGAGCTCATATGGCATCCATTTAGACACGAAGTTCTATTTAACCATCCCAAATCTGTCATTAATAAACCGACACCACACGACATAGGGAAGTGATATTTAAATGAACATTTATATAATTAAACGAACATTGGTTTCGAGAGCGGTGATAACAATTATTATAATCAAGTTTACGTTCTTGATATAAGCACCTGATCCATTAATTACTTACATATGTCAGTATTAACTAAGAATTGTATAGTGTAGAAAAGGCAATTCATACAGTAGACCGGTTTCGTCATTATTGGGAACTCATCATATACTGGTCAGAATTTGCCGCGGACAGGACTCGAACCTGGGCATGTCTAGTTCGGAATCTGGTGCTATAACCACTGAGCCATCCTGCCGCACACTACACTACACAAAAATTTCAGTTATATACTAAATATTGTAACTTGGTTAGTCAAGGCTTCCTTTAGTTGGAGCTCATATGGCATCCATTTAGACACGAAGTTCCATTTAACCATCCCAAATCTGTCATTAATAAACAGACACCACACGACATAGGGAAGTGATATTTAAATGAACATTTATATAATTAAACGAACATTGGTTTCGAGAGCGGTGATAACAATTATTATAATCAAGTTTACGTTCTTGATATAAGCACCTGATCCATTAATTACTTACATATGTCAGTATTAACTAAGAATTGTATAGTGTAGAAAAGGCAATTCATACAGTAGACCGGTTTCGTCATTATTGGGAACTCATCATATACTGGTCAGAATTTGCAGTGGACAGAGCTCGAATCTGGGAACGCATATTTCGGAATCTGGTGCTATAGCCACTGAGCCATCAAGCCGCACACTACACTACACAAAAATTTCAGTTATATACTAACTAATGTAACTTGGTTAGTCAAGGCTTCCTTTAGTTGGAGCTCATATGGCATCCATTTAGACACGAAGTTCCATTTAACCATCCCAAATCTGTCATTAATAAACAGACACCACACGACATAGGGAAGTGATATTTAAATGAACATTTATATAATTAAACGAACATTGGTTTCGAGAGCGCTGATAACAATTATTATAATCAAGTTTACGTTCTTGATATAAGCACCTGATCCATTAATTACTTACATATGTCAGTATTAACTAAGAATTGTATAGTGTAGAAAAGGCAATTCATACAGTAGACCGGTTTCGTCATTATTGGGAACTCATCATATACTGGTCAGAATTTGCAGTGGACAGAGCTCGAATCTGGGAACGCATATTTCGGAATCTGGTGCTATAGCCACTGAGCCATCAAGCCGCACAGTACACTACACAAAAATTTCAGTTATATACTAACTAATGTAACTTGGTTAGTCAAGGATTCCTTTAGTTGGAGCTCATATGGCATCCATTCAGACACGAAGTTCTATTTAACCATCCCAAATCTGTCATTAATAAACAGACACCACACGACATAGGGAAGTGATATTTAAATGAACATTTATATAATTAAACGAACATTGGTTTCGAGAGCGGTGATAACAATTATTATAATCAAGTTTACGGTCTTGATATAAGCACCTGATCCATTAATTACTTACATATGTCAGTATTAACTAAGAATTGTATAGTGTAGAAAAGGCAATTCATACAGTAGACCGGTTTCGTCATTATTGGGAACTCATCATATACTGGTCAGAATTTGCCGCGGACAGAGCTCGAACCTGGGCACGTCATATTTCGGAATCTGGTGCTATAGCCACTGAGCCATCAAGCTGCACAGTACACTACACAAAAATTTCAGTTATATACTAACTAATGTAACTTGGTTAGTCAAGGCTTCCTTTAGTTGGAGCTCATATGGCATCCATTTAGACACGAAGTTCCATTTAACCATCCCAAATCTGTCATTAATAAACAGACACCACACTACATGGGGAAGTGGTATTTAAATGAACATTTATATAATTAAACGAACATTGGTTGCGCGAGCGGTGATAACAATTATTATAATCAAGTTTGCGTTCTTGATATAAGCACCTGATCCATTAATTACTTACATATGTCAGTATTAACTAAGAATTGTATAGTGTAGAAAAGGCAATTCATACAGTAGACCGGTTTCGTCATTATTGGGAACTCATCATTTACTGGTCAGAATTTGCTGCGGACAGGACTCGAACCTGGGCATGTCTAGTTCGGAAACTGGTGCTATAACCACTGAGCCATCCTGCCGCACACTACACTACATAAAAATTTCAGTTATATACTAAATATTGTAACTTGGTTAGTCAAGGCTTCCTTTAGTTGGAGCTCATATGGCATCCATTTAGACACGAAGTTCCATTTAATGATCCCAAATCTGTCATTACTAAACAGACACCACACGACATAGGGAAGTGGTATTGAAATGAACATTTATATAATGAAACGAACATTTGTTTCGAGAGCGGTGATAACAATTATTATAATCAAGTTTGCGGTCTTGATATAAACACCTGACCCATTAATTACGTACATATGCCAGTATAAACTAAGAATTGTTTAGTGTAGAAAAGGCAATTCATACAGTAGACCGGTTTCGTCATTATTGGGAATTCATCATATACTGGTCAGAATTTGCTGCGGACAGAGCTCGAATCTGGGAACGCATACTTCGGAATCTGGTGCTATAACCACGGAGACATCCTGCCGCAAATTACACTACACAAAAATTTCAGTTATATACTAACTAATGTAACTTGGTTAGTCAAGGCTTTCTTTAGTTGGAGCTCATATGGCATCCATTTAGACACGAAGTTCTATTTAACCATCCCAAATCTGTCATTAATAAACAGACACCACACTACATAGGGAAGTGATATTGAAATGAACATTTATATAATGAAACGAACATTGGCTTCGAGGGCGGCGATAACAAATATTATAATCAAGATTGCGTTCTTGATATAAGCACCTGACCCATTGATTACTTACATATGTCAGTATTAACTAAGAATTGTATAGTGTAGTAAAGGCAATTTCTTACAGTGGACTGGTTTCGTCATTATTGGGAACTCGTCATATACTGGTCAGGATTTGCTGCGGACAGAGCTCGAATCTGGGTACGTCTACTTCGGAATCTAGTGCTCTAACCACTGAGCCACCCTGCTGCACACTACACTACACACAATTTTCAGTCATATACAAACTAAGTACCAGATTCCGAAGTAGACGTGCCCAGATTCGAGCCCTGTCCGCGGCAATTTCTGGCCAATTCATGATGAGTCCCCTATAAGGGCGAAACCGACCTACTTGATGAATTTAACAATAATTAAATGCATAGATGGTGGTAACAATTCTTTAAATCAAGTTTGTGAGCTTGAACTAAAAACCGATCCCATTGTATTTAACCAGTCGTCGAGCAACATAACAAAACTACCGCCAGCCGCAACGCACTGACGCGTTTCGACCTTCCATGATCATCATCAGTGTACGACGGCAAACTGACTATCGGGGATAAACCGTATTGAATATATATGAAAATCAAAGTAAGATATGTGGCTCTCACCTCTACCAGTCTTGCATACATTGATTTTTTAAATTTAGTCAGGTATATAAATTCATAGTACCATTTCCGTGTGTAAAAAAGTAATAAATTATTTTATCAGATACAAGAATCATTTCTTACTTATATCCTTCTTAAGTATCTACAAATGAGCATCTCTTTATATTGAATTGAAAGGCCAAACAAATTAGAGAAATTTAAACATGAAGAGAGTGTAAACATATTTCTATTTTACCTGATCTGCGTTTTGACTAACGTAGTTGTTCTTTTTTCAGTAGTTTTCTTTCTTTAACAAAATATTTCGGCAGACTTTACCGGCTGCCTCCTTGAGTTGGTCCATCCTCAACAGTTTAAATAAAACCAAACTAATGAAGATAGCGCGGTATTGCCTGTGGCCATATTATTTATCCTTCAGACTGATTTTTCACTAGAAATTCGCGTGCCACATGTGTATATGCATTTCCGTAAATAAATAGGTGAGACTATAGTGGCTGAATAAGAATTTACCAGTTCTATTTGTTAGACTATTTGTTTTATACACTCAATGTTAAATGACGTAACTGAGATTGCCCCAACATTTTATTGTAGGAGGGGACCAATAATTCAGAAACACTCGTCATAAACACATGCCATTATGAGTGATAAAATTAGAAATGAGAATGACCAATGAACGTGTTAAATTTCAACTCAAACCACTGAGGTTGTACTCAGGATAGACTCGTTAATAACAGTTATTATCATAACATTAAATAGGTGCCCGCCACGCATGTTCATGCGTATGTATATACATAACTAAAAAGATTCAGTTAAATATAATTGATACATATGTACGTATATCTAAATTAAACTGCAATCAATATCCAATAATTTACTCTTTGCATGCGTCAGACTAATTATTAATTCTAAACATTTGAAATTCTGCATTATTAGAATGATCTCAAAAGGTAGGGATGGGTTGCAAGATACAAAAAAACGTTCAAGTCACATTAGAGTTTTCACAATCAAACGAGTCGTTAGAGTTGAAATTTAGAAAGATTATATTCTCAATAATTGATTGGCCACTAATTGAATAATAAGCCCACTAATAAGTCAATCTAAATCCGATGTTCTTAAACTTTTCTGGAGCTAGCTTCTGTTTCCAATGCATGCAATCGTCATTTCCTGCCTTTAGCTAATGCGGTATTCCAAATCTAACCAAACTATTTTTTGACAGCTGTTTCATTTATAATATTATCTCTAGATTTAATTTCGATATATTCCCTAATCAATCTCGTCACCCAATTACGAATACATATTGTTAGGCGTTTGTACTCATCCCAGTTAATTGTGTGTCCAGTCTCGACTACATGACGAACAAGATCAGATTTAGCAATATGCCCAAAATTACATGCAGTTTTATATTCATCTCTTCTCACCTTGACTGAGCGCATGGTCTCATCAACATCCATGAGACTACAACAATTGCAAGGAATTTCAAATACTCCAGATGTTTACAAGGGTTCAATCTTTTCTTTTTGGTTAGGGAATATAGTGCCTAGTGTAAGGGATTGTTTTAAAACTGTCCTTATATTGTATTTTAAAGCTATTAATTTCACTTTCCTACTTGAAATAGAGTCCGGTAATACCATGACCTTACGCGCTTCCTTCCCCTTGGCCGCTTTTATGTACCCCAAATTTGGATTAAATTTTCTCCCGTCATCCGTCATTGTTGCATCTATTAAACGAAGAGGATAACCGTTATACAATTTAACAATAATTATTTGCGTGGGTGGTGGTAACAATTCTTTAAATCAAGTTTGCGAGCTTGAAGTAAACACCAATCCCATTGTATTTAACCAGTCGTCGAACAACATAACAAAACTACCGCCAGCCGCAACGCACTGACGCGTTTCGACCTTCCTTGATCATCATCAGAGTACGACGGCAAACTGACTATCGAGGATCAAACCGCATTGAATATATATGGAAATCAAATTTAGATATGCGGCTCTCACCTCTAGCAGTCTCGCATACAATGTTCGTGACTGCATAGAAATTGTGCAGCCGACATTTCCAGTCATCTATGTATGCGAGACTGCTAGAGGTGAGAGCCGCATATCTAAATTTGATTTCCATATATATTCAATGCGGTTTGATCCTCGATAGTCAGTTTGCCGTCGTACTCTGATGATGATCATGGAAGGTCGAAACGCGTCAGTGCGTTGCGGCTGGCGGTAGTTTTGTTATGTTGTTCGACGACTGGTTAAATACAATGGGATTGGTGTTTACTTCAAGCTCGCAAACTTGATTTAAAGAAAAGGGTAACCGTTAGTCTTGTAAATATCACGCAGTCTACCTAATTCTAAATTCCTATGCTTTGTATTTGTTAATCTAAGGCTTCTAAATGTTAATAACTTTAAGATACCGTTTTCCATAGGGTACGGGCATTTGGACTTCAAATTAAGTAGGATTCCGGAATAAGTATCCTTCCTATAAACGTCTTTCTAATTTCTGGCCATTTCTAATTAATTTGACATCAAAAGTGGTAATTCACCTGATGATTCACTTTCCAGAGTAAATTAAAGTTAGCTCATTGGATTAGCTAAATTTAAGTAATTTATCATCTCCTTATCACCATGGTTTCAGATCATTAATATGTCATCCAAGAAGGATAGGTACAATTTCGGTTTCAGTGGAGTCTTATCCAACAGATTATTTTCCAAATAATTCATAAAGATATTAGCTATTGGGACCGACAAAGGTTGTCCCATTGGAACGCCTCGAATTTTTTATAAAATTCCTTCCGAAAATTAAATAAGTGGAGGACATACAAATACACATCATCTCCATGACGTGTCCTATCGTCATTTTGCTTCCTTCTAATGTTATTGGGTGATCACCTTGAAAGCGTCTAAAACTATCCAGAGCCTCAGGTACCGGTATATTCGTGTACATAGATACTACATCTAAGCTTACTAATTTATCCTTTTCATCTAGTACACATTTATCAACAATTTCAACCAAATGAGATGAGTTTAACAGGGTATATTCTAAGGAATAGGAATATTTTTTTTATTCTATGAAAAAAAAAATTAGAAATTTTATATGTTGGGGAGTGTTGGACATTCACAATAATTCGTAATGGATTACCAGGCTTGTGCGTCGAATCCAATTCATCAATAGCAATCATATTAATGATAAATAATTTTACTTGCTCTTGTAACCTATTCGTTAATTCTTTAGTTATTTTATTGAATACTTCAGCATTATTTAACAGTTATAACATTTTATTATTGTAATATGATTGACTCATCAAAACTGTAGCCCCTGATTTATATGCTTTTAGACGTATAACCGTATTTGATATTAAGTCCTTTGTGAGACGTTTAATATCTTAGTTAGGCTTCAATTTAACCTATTGGTGTGTTAAAATCTTTGAGGACACGTCGGATTCAAATTTCACCCTATCCCTGTCTGGAAGAATTTGTGCCGTTTTTCTAACTGATCTTTCATTAGAAATAGCCATGTTTAAACCACGGTTAGGTAGTTCAAATTCATCATTCTTAAGATGTAATGTTGATAGGTTTACTATTCTATTAGTCACGATTAAATAACTAATTTCTTGGGGTCTATAAATTCCCAAATCAGCTAGTTTTCTATCATGTCGAAATATGATTTTTTTAAATTCTCTATTACGGGCTTTATCACTGAAATCCTCAATTCATTTGAAATCATCGTGCAAAGGAGAAATTAACATCGATCTTAATTTGGTTTTCTCCTTAATGAGTATAATCAAAGTTTGCGTAATATTTATACAAAGGTCACGCTACAGAGACATGTCATACGCGTCAAACTTAAGTTTTAATTTAAAACGAAATCTTACAGGAATAACATCATGTTTTAAACAAATATTTAAAAAAGAGATATTTGACACTTGCCTTACGAATTTTTCCTTTATATTTATGTATTCATTATATCATTTAACGGCGTTTTAGTTATTATTCCATGCCAAATGTTCCTTAAATGAAAAAAAATTTGCAAAACTGGATTTATCGAAATTCCGTGATCTATGTTTTGACTAACGCAGTTGTTCTTTTTCCAGTAGTTTTCATTCTTAACAAAATATTTCGGCTGAATTTACAGGCAGCCTCCTTGAGTTGGTCCATCCTCAACAGTTTAAAAAAACCAAACTAATGAAGGAAGCGCGGTATTTCATGTGGCCATATTATTTATACTTCAGACTGATTTTTCACTAAAAATTCGCGTACTGCATGGGTGTATGCATTTTCGTAACTAAATAAGTGAGACTAGAGTAGCTGAATAAGAATTTACCATTTGCATGTGTTAGACTATTTGTTTTATACACTCCATATAAAATGACGGCAAGACATCAATAATGGAAAATCTTGATCCAACGTCATTTTCAGACAATCAGCTAATTGAAGGCTTAAAGAAGAAGGGACAAGTGAGAACCCATCAATTGAGGCCAAAAATTACATCATCTGAATATGAAGGAAGTTCAAGATTTTACCGACCTATGAGTGCTATCAATTGTCCCGCACAAGAAAAATGCGGTCAAATCCACAACAAGAAGGACAGCACTGCGAAAATAAATACATCTTTTAAAATGTACTTAAATCAATAATTAACGTTCGTTATAGAGACTGACGCATTCCGAACTTTTTTGATCACAAACAGAGCACGACGTATAAGTAGCTAACAACTATATTACTTTTGATTCGACAAATTGAATTCGCGGCTCTTAATGCTAGTGGTTTCACAAAATATTTATTTGAGTTAATTTCGGATTGAAGTCCCAATCAGATTATTTAGTAGTATCATTTACGTTGATTAGACGCTTAAAATTGGGAAAGAAATTATGGTGTGGGTGGTGGGAACACCTAATTTAAGCAGTCTTAGTGCCTGTAAATACCATAAATACAAATTTTAGTTATTCCTACAATTACTGTTAATTACACAGGCTGAAGCGTTTTGAACCTATTCCGGTTGCCATAACAAACAACCGCAAACTGTCTACCGAGGATCAAACAGTAATGTGCATATAACGTTTCGAACAGACGAATTTCTTAAACGAAAATTTCGTTGTACAGGCGTTGATAACAACTATTTAAATCAATGTTGCCATATTGGTATAGACATTAGTCCCATTGTATCAATACATTTGTCAGTATAAACTAAGAATAGTATTGCGTAGAAAAGGCAATGCTTCAAGAAGGCTGGTTTTGTTACTATTGGGAACTCATCATGTACAGTCAATAATTTGCTGCGGACATGGCTCAAACCTGGGCACATCTGATTCAGGGTCAGTTGGTCTAAAATACGGCACAGTAGCTCAGTGCTTAGATCAACAGACTGTGAAGCAGTCGTGCTTAGGTCTAAGCCCTTTCTAAGGCAAATTATGGACACTATGGGAAGTTCTTGTCAAGCTAATAAATTCATCAGAATTTGTACAAAATCGGTCAACCGTGTTATATGATCACGAATTGGCACAATGATCACTGGAAAAAAATATGTTTATTTCGAAATAAATCAGTATTTTTTGTTTACATAATCAAATACATTTCTGTTTTTGAGCGCAAATTTATGTTCAAACGCTTTAGAAGTGTGAACCCATAGTTCTTTTTTAATTAAATTTTTAACCTCTTCCTGATTATCCTAAACAAATACGATTACCATTTGCAGAAATTAAACCTTGGCACAATGTAGCTATCTTCTTATAATTTTAATAAACAAGTGCCAAATTATTTTCGCCTTAATAATAAGCAATGTTAAGAATAATTAGTACAGATTAATTAGCTGTCGTAATTCGTTGGTTTCAAATATAAAAAAAAATTATGCCACCAATATGAATCAAATTAACGGTGGCAATATTACGTAATCTTTGAAACACATAATTCTTAGTATTAAACCATTAAATGCCTTTTTAAAACTCGCAATTTAGTACTGGTCATTGAATTATATTTATAATGAACGCATTATTTATTTTGGAAAATGTTTTACGCGAGTCCGGGTATGTGGTTTTTCGCAGCATTGACGTTGTAGAACCAAAGCATTTTGCAAGTGAATTAATCTGAACCTAGTGAGTACATTTGTGAAACGAACAGTTGCACCTAGGTGTCTCATCATTTGTGTAACCAAAATGAGCGTAATCACAGGCGGCTCACAGACGGTCAATTGGCTGTCAAGCACCGCACAGGAGTCCAGGATACCACATAAAACCACCTAGAATTTTACAAAGGTCCATCTTTCTAGAGCCTCCTTGATTAACGCGGCTTATGACCAATCTATAGCATGAATGCTTAACTTAAAATGCCCCCAACCAGCTAAAAGCAGTCACGTTACACGCCTTCATGATAATTTAGGATTTCAATTGTGTAAACTTAGAAAAAAGTGTATTTTTTGTTAATTTGCATGTCTTGCATTTGAGTCCATCTTGACTATTCCAAAATTAAAAATATGTTAAAATATTAAAATTAATGCGAAATTCTCATGTACTCATGAAACGTGTAATATTATGTCTAATTTTTTTCGAATGTTTCAAAAATTCTTCGAAATTAGTCAGAAATGAAGGTAAGATTCAAAACTCAAGTACACCATGTGAAATTCAATCACATACTCCAAAATTATTTGAAAAAGTACCAAGTGTACTTCAAATTAAATTGTCTTTTTTTGCGAACCTGAAAGCAAAATCAGTGGCATTTAAGTGCTAACAGAACGAAATTACATTCAATAATCTCAATAACCATCCACATCCAAACTCGTTAAATAAGAATTAATTGCAGCGATATTTGATAGTCTTGAAACTACATGCAACTGTGCGATGTTTTAGATACTGTTTGTGGCGGAGAACTAATATATATGCAATTATGTTTTAGGTGTTGTACACCTAGTAACAAATTAGATCAATTATTTCCAGAAGGACAAACCGAGGACAGCATGAACGGAAAGTATAATCTCGTGCACATTTGTTTCGTGCTTACAGGCGATACATCAGTAGGATTACCGCGAAATGTGATAACTGCTGTCGATCAAGGCCAGAGTCTATGGCTTTACTGGAGTAACAGGTGATCAGAATTAATTGTAGTTCTCAATTTTAGTGAACTATAGCATACATTTAGAACCATCGTGTTGGTATCATGTACCGGCTAGGCAAACATATTGTTAGTACCATATACCTTTTCGGTTATAAAATGTTGGTATCGGGTACTGACACGACAACCATAGTGTTGGTATCCTTTACAGACTCGGTATATATATTATATAGTGTGAGTTAGCGTTTAAGTCGCATTGTCGAAAACTTTATATGAAGTTAGTATCACTACTGCAGGTTTACACATTCGTATAAGAGATTGTACCGTCCTACTTTCCAATATTTCTCACAAACATATATAGTGGGTAAATGACGTAATACCGGCTCCTACTGATGAGTCGCCAGTAAACAAGAAATGAATGTGCATGAGATTATACTTTCCTTTCATGCTGTATTTGGTTTATCATTCTGATCATAATTGAAGTAATTTGTTACTAGTGGCGTAACACCTAATACATAATTGTGTATGATCTTTTGCTTAGTACTAGGTTGCAAGCTTCAAATAACTGACAATCCCACTATACATACATTCGTCTGTATACACAATGCATCGTTTAATGCAGTAAAGTTAATACCTCCATTAGACTGGTTCCATTCTTATTGAGAAATCTCCAAGTATTGTCAGGAATGTTTCTGGGACAGGGCTCATAGCTGGTTACGTCTGCTTTGAAGTCTGTGATTCAAACCACTGAGTAACCCTGCTGCACGCCACCTGCAATTTTCAATCATAAAATAACTCACGTTTTACGATTAGCCTTTCCTTCAGACAAAGCCTATACGACATCCATTTCGACTTAAATTTCCATCTAACCACCGGAGATGTTTTATTATATAACAGCCAAAACACTACCTAATGAGGTTGTATTGAATTAAATGTTTCTAAAATTGAACTTTAACAAATCACGCAGACGTGGTTAATAATTATTAAGATCAGTATAGTGAGCGATCTATTCTGGACAGTACTTGAAAAGATATCAATACGGACGAAGCAGGTATATTGCATTTTTTACATTATGCATGCTTAGTTTAGATATATATATATATATATATATATATATATATATATATAAGGGGATTGGTGTTTATATAAAACTAGCAAACTTGATCTAAATGACTGATATCAGCGCACGCGCAATCAATAATCGTTTAACTGTATAATCTTCCTATATGAGTGATATGATTTAAAACATGTTGTCGATCATAACTGAACTAATTTGTTACTAGGTTCGCAACACCTAATAAATACTTACACACGTTGTCGATAAATTGTGAATAAGCGAATACAATCGAACCGAATTCTTATACTTTTCAAAAATTTTAACTTTTACACGAAAATAAAAAGTTCCTTGTAAACCGGAAGCAGCCCTTATCATTATTGCAATGTTTTTTGATAGAAAAAAATATATTAAGGATAAATGCAAATCTCAAAATTTGATTCAGATAAAAGATGTTATCATTCGCAAAGATTAAATAAAAGGAAGTGTGCAACCGCCATTCAATTCTGACACCGCCTAGGTGAAAATAAATAGCTCCAGAGATGAACAGATAAGGATAAAATTTTTCAGTGCTTCGAAAAGAATTTGTCTTAAATCGAGTAGTAAACCGGAACTTCTTTTTATTTAATCGTACTTCAAATAGTCTGAAAATTTTATCAATCATAATTGTTGAATAAGCATAATATTTAAAAGCGATTTATTTAATAAATAGTTAAAGTTTATAAAAAGCCACATTTTTGAAAGTCAATTTAAACAACATAACAAATACGCAAAATCAAATAGTCATTTAATCTATAATGTTACTATAAGTAGATTGTTTTAAATTATTCAAAAATGGTAAAGAATAATAAGCTTTCCAATTAGACATAAAACCAATTAAAAAATATTAATGCTAAGAAATTTTTGAAGTTTCATTGAACAGAGCTGTGTATATAAAAGTTTTCACTTTGCTTTAATTAAAGAAACTGCGAATGAGATTGACCCAGCTCTGCCTGTTGACTTAATATTCTATTATGGCGTCTTGCATGTCTTCGTTGTCACCAGAACCTGCATTGTTAGTCTACAAACAATTTAAATGAACTCTTGAGAAGTATACATTTTACTTATTAATACGCACATCCATTCAACCAATATTTTTTAATTGAACTAATTTGTTACTAGGTGCGCAACACCTAATATATAATTGTATATATATTAGTTATCCGCTACAATCAGTATCTAACTGTAATATATTGAATTGAATGGTGTCATGGTTACCGCGAAATGTGATAACTGATATCGATCAATATCAGAGTGTTTGGATTCACTGGAGTACCAGGTGTTCAGAAATAGTTTTAATTCTCAATTTTGGTGAACAATAGCATACGTTGAAATCTATCGGGTTTGTACCACGTTCCGACTCCGCAAACAGAGTTCGTACATTGCAACTTTTCAGTACTATAATGTTGGTATCGGGTATTGACACAATAGCCATAGTGTTGGTATCCTGTACAGACCCGGTGTATATATATATATATATATATATATATATATATATATATATTATATAACTTGAGTTTGCTTTGAAGTCGCATTGTCGAAGACTTTATATGAAGTTAGCTTCACTACTGCATGTTTACACATTCGTATAGGAGATTTAGCGTCCTATTTTCCAACATTCCTCATCAAAATATATAGTGAGGAAAAAGCGTAATACCGGCTTCTACTGATGAGTCGCCAGTAAGCACGATAGGAATGTGCACGAGATTATACATTTTGTTACTAGTTGCGCAACACATAATACATGTTTTAATATGTTTTAATATCAAAGCTATTATTCAAGAGATTGTGGTTTGCGATAATGACAGATTATTAGGAAAAATTGAATTTTAAATTGCTAAAACCAAAAATTGGAAAAGTCTGTTATTGAGCATATGTATAAAGGCGTTATAGGACGGTTTTATCTCAATCGTCCAGTTGCATGTCATGAAACTAGAAGAGATTACGTAAATATCATAAAGAATATTGTTATTTCAATTTATTTCACACTTAGTAAATTAGAGTGTCTATTCAGGCACCGTAAATATAATGGATATTTTATTAGCTGTTGCTAGGTGCCTCCAGGCTTAATGCTCTCTTTTTCAACTTCTAAATGGTGGTAATTACATGTAATCACATTCTGTTTTTAGACTTGTGCAGAAAAATAATTAAAAACGTTATGTAAGTTATCAACATGGCTACTAGCTTCGGATAAGCTCCAACCACAATCTATTTCTTTTTCAGAATAATAGAATTCTAATATAATGCAGCAAATGTATTTATTCCAGTAGGCCAATTTCGTCATCATTAAGAACTCGACATGTACTGTACGTAATATTGCCCCGTACAGGGCTCAAACCAGAAATTAATTACTTCTGAATCAAGGACTTTTATTACTGCCTCACAAAAATGCACACTACGTAAAGTGTTAAATTATATACTAAAGTATGCATTTTCGGCTAATCTTTTCTCTGGTTGGAAGCCTATATAACATTTATATTGACCTGAAGTTTTGTTTAGTCACCCCAAATTTTTTTATTCTAAAACAGACAACGTGCTACCTGGGGAGTACCAATGAAATGAACAGTTATGTGATATATATATATATATATATATATATATATATATATATATATATATATATATATATATATATATATATATATATATATATGGATTGGTATTTATCTCAAGCACGCAAATTTGATACAAATATTTGTTATAAATACACGTGCAATCAATTATTGTTTAAAGCCCTTAAGCGTAACCGCTAAGAATTCTTCATTAAAAAAGGTCTCTTTGAAAGCTATTCCACGTAAATTACTTTCCGAATTTTTTAAAATTTATATGCAGTTTGCTTACTGTTGAACAATTTAACTGATCAGAGTTTAAAATATCAGCACTAAACTGAGAAGAATGTAACTCAGTATACGGTGTTCGTTGTAAACGGGCAATCGAAGTTTGATTACATATTATTAAAAAGACAGATGCTATGACCTCTTTAAAATTTCTGGCACATTGCAAGAGCTACAAAATTAATATTTTTTAGCACCAATGTATATAATTTAATGAATCGAACAAGCGTCATATTCGATCATATAGGAGGCCTAACATAATATGTTACCAAATTTCACCAAAAATCACGAGAACTGCAAAAATGTAATGAATTATTCTTAGAAAATCTATGGATTTGATAGAAAAGATTAAAAATGGGAAAACATCCATTAATCACCTTTCTTGTGAGAGTAGGTATTTTTCCAGCTTCATAGTATTAAATTTAAGCATGTTTTGAAAAAAAATTTCTACATAAAATAAGCGTTTTCTAGATACTTTTTTGGCATAAACTTAAATCGGTTCACTCTGTTCTTTAATTAAAAAACTAATACTAAATTTAAAAATAGCTGTCGCATTGCATTTTATGTGTTGACACTGGAATCTGTCAACTATTTATTGTAAAATTGTATCCTTCTATCGAAGAACGCAATAAATGCACCACCTTAAGTAGATATAAATGCTAGGCAAAATATTCAATATCTTTAGTGGAATAATCAACATGGGGAATTTTCTTTGCCTATCGAGTCGTTTTTGGTAAGTTCACCAATTAAGTACATACGGTTGTCAGTATAAACTAAGTTTTTTATAGTGTGGACAAGGCAATTCATCCAGTAGACCGATTTGGACCTTATTGGAAACTCATCCCGTACTGTCCAGAATTTGCCGCAGACAGGGCTCGAACCTGGGCACGCCTGCTTCGGAATCTGGTGCTCTAACCATTGAACCACCCTGTCAGATTAAAAATACTGATTCGTTGCGACCCTCTATGGGCTCAATGGCACGACGTTTACATTAAATCAAGTTTGCGAACCTAAGATAAATACTAGAAACATTTTCTTCTGTTAATTGCCCAACATAGGCAAACTAACGTCAGTCACCAGTACTGTGAAAAATTGAATTACGCATCAAATTGTAATTCTGATTTTTCAGAGATATTCACATTGGATTTTTTACCGGCGATTTTAAATTTAATGTACGATTTTATGATTTGTGAAGTTCCAGATAGTAAAATAATGTAATATTTGCAGAAAAAATTAATCAGGCTCTGATTTAAGTGACAATATATAAGAATACTTTATGCAAACACTCCAAATGACTTAAAGAGAGAGGATTTGTGCCGCTTTTGCATATCTTTCGAACTTACATTTGCTTTTTAATATAAAAACAATCAATTTATATTCTACAAGATTTCTATTGATGAATTATATAACTTTTCATTACCACGTTTTGTGCCGTCATTTGCTTCAATCTAGAATCTGGCAAAACTGGTTATTTAAAAAAATTTTAAACAAGTTGATGTAGGATTACTTTCACATTATACTGTGTGATTAGTTCTTCCTTCATAGGGTAATATGGATTCCTCTGCTCTCATAGCCAGTAAAAGATTTAGAGCTCGCATAAGAACCTAGTTTATCGCCAAACGAGTTTTATTTTGAATTCATTTAGTATCATTAGGCTAATTATTATGTCGAATGATTACATGACAAAATTTGATGTATTTTTGACACAACATTAACCCAGAAATCGGAATTTATTGACAACACCGCCTAATATATTAATAGTTTGAAATATATTTATTACTTTAGAATTTTCGTAGTATATCCTTCGCATAATATTTTGTCGAATGATAATATAACTCTAAAAATATTTTCTCTGTATTGCTAATGCCGTGACTGCTGCTTATACATATTCCTCTACTTCCCCAAATTGTAAAGGAAAATTCCCCGTAACCTGGATGTATCACGCATTTCATTAGATTATCAGCTTAATCCGAGTTTAATGATCTTTTCTAAGAACGAAGAATCTAATTAAATACTTTTGCGCATAAAATCATTGTCCATTCTTAAAAAACCGAACGTTATATATATATATATATTTGTCGTTACAAGTTTCAACATTATATAAAATATGAAAAAAACGTAATCCATGGAATAACATTTATTAATAAATCTTATTTCTACCAGTATCTACAGCCATTATTCTGGATTCATTAATATATTCGTTCATCCAATCCCAACTGTACATTTGTCGTAACCAATCCCCTCTTCGCAATGTCTCTCTTTGTTTTACGCAGTTTAGACCACTCCACATAACGTTACACAAAAGGAGTGGTCTAAATTTTGTTAAACAAAGAGATACACAGCGGAGTGGGGGTTGATTACGACAAATGTACAGTTGGGGTTGGATGAACAAATATAATAACGAATCCAGAGTAATGGTTGTAGATACTGGTAGAAATAAGATTTATTAATAAATGTTATTCCATGGATTACGTGTGTTTTCATATTTTAAATAATGGGGAAACTGGTAAAGATATATATATATATATATATATATATATATATATATATATATTCTGAATTTTATATATATGAAGTCCTCTTTAATGCCAAATGATTTAATAAGCGTCTGAAAAACCATTGCATTGTGATTTTAAACGACTTACACGTAAGCGTAGATTTTGGAATAACCAAGAAGACAACATTACTTTAATTCAATATTGCGGCTTAAAGAGCTCTTGAATACGTCCTTGTATAGATAGAACGGATAAAAGGCAAAGAATATTTTAACTTTCTGACTAGATGACAATCGCAATTTCGTAGATTGCTTAACAAGAATGAAACCAGATTGTGCATATAAGTTATGAAAACGCAGAAATGTGCGATGTTATCCGTGAGACGGAGAACACACCATTAGCTCACTTTTGAGTAGATGAAGATACCAGGAAAACACCATACCAAAACGATATCCTAACGCAATGTGGGAGTCAAAAGAGCAATTGAGACAGTAGCCGAGCATCAGAAAATAATATTAAGCAAAAGATTAATATTTAAATTTGTTTAAAATTATGCGTTTACGAAGCATAAAAGTGGCAAGCATAAATATGGTTTCTAAATAAACTTTAGAAGCTAGTCGACCCGGGATTGGTAACATGAACCTTGCCGGGCCTTAAAGGGACAGCCATCATCCCGTTTCATGTGAAGCCTCGAGTTTGGTCTAACTGCACTGTAACTTTTTTGTTAAATGTGTAGTGACGGAATGAGAGCAGGCGTTCCAGACGTGAGGGGCAAGTTTCGGCTGCTGAAGGAAACTCTGGCCACTGGCATCTGGGCAGATAGTGCTCATCAGCTTTGGTTGGCAGACTATCTAGGAGAAGGAAAACTCAGAATAAAAACCATCACTAGGAATGGGCGACCTAGTGTTCTTTTACAGTCCACATATAACCATGACAAGTACAACTTACAATAATTACATACTGCATCGGCCGTCGCGCAGTATAAAAAGGGTCGCCTTATCTGCTGAGCCGTGCAGGGTGGATAAGCGAAAACAGGCTACTGCAGGCAACTCCAACTCTATATTCGATTCTGCGTCCTTTCCTTCCCCTTTCTCTTCTCAATCTTACAATAACTCTCTTTTAGATACTATAAATATGGCTGGTTTAGATCATAACACTGAGCCCAATACTAAGTTGCCAAATATCGAAAATGGTTCTTGTAGACGATCATTCATTAAACCTAAGTTAGGTTTTAACGTAGGCGCATTTAATGTGCGCACATTAAAACAACTTGGACAACAAGAATCTCTTGCTCGTACGTTGGATAAATTAGAAATCGACATATGTTGCGTATCTGAAACCAGAGTACAGGATCCTACGTGTATTACAGAACTAGTTGCACCATCCCTATCTACGCGTTATTGGCTTCGAACATCTGGTTCCACAGAGTCCTCTCAAGCCGGTAAATGGGGCGTTGGTATTGCCCTTAGCGCGCGAGCTGAAGCTTGCTTAATTGAATGGATCCCTTTAAATAGTCGATTGTGTGCGGCACGTTTAAATACATCTACTAAAATCAAAGCAAAAAACCGTTATCATCGTTGCCTCTTCGTTGTATCTGCATATGCTCCTACCGATTGCAGCACAGAAGAAAGCAAGGACGCTTTTTACTCCGAATTAAGCTCCTTACTAAGTAAAGCACGAAGTTCGGATATAGTCCTGGTTATGGGTTACATGAATGCTCAAGTTTGTCGCTTAAGCAACACAGAATTTCATTTAGGTGGAAGATACACTCTAAGCTCGAATCGCAATGATAATGGTGAACGGCTTTTGGATAGCTGCACTGAACATAGACTATATTTATGTAGTACAAATTTCGGACGTAGTGTTAAACGTTGTGCTACATGGCATCCTCCAGCATCTGGACTACGGTGGACTCAAATAGATCATGTAGCAATTAGTTAAAGATGGGTGGTTGCATCCAGGATTGTCGCTATTTTTGGAACACTTATGTCGACTCGGACCATGCACTTATCCGTTGTAGATTTACTCTAAAATTTTCTGGGAAAATAATTAAGAATAAACCCCAAATTGATATAGGCAAACTCGAACAACCGTCCATCCGACAAAACTATGAAAATATTCTAAAGGCTAATCTAACTGGTCTGAATAGCGAAAATCCGAATATACTTTGGTCCAAGATAAGTTCCACTATGCACAATGCAGGTACTACTGTATGTGGCATAGCAGGCCCCCGTAGAAATAATCACTGGCTCTCTGTAAAATCTATGGAGATACTCGAAATAAGGCGCCAAATTCCACCTGGCTCGACTCATAATAATACCCGTCGCAATATAAGACGCCAACTTATGCGCAGTCTAAAAAACGATCTCGAAAACTTTTGGAGCAGAAAGGCTGAAGAAATGGAAGTAGCTTTCGCGTCAGGTAACAGTCGCTGTTTGTTCCAACTTATACACACAACAGGTCCGAGAAAGTTAAAAGTTAGCGAAACTATAAATGATAGTAACAACGAATTTAATAACCGATAAAATAAGTCGTCTTGACACGTGGGCTGAACACTTTAGAGATCAATTTTCTTGGCCACCCGCGTCAGTTCCGCTTCCAGAAAGCATGTCTGCATCAACAGTGTGGAATGTTAGTCCCGAAGAACCATCCGAGTTAGAAGTACGCGATGCAATCCTATCTCTTAAGCGCCGCAAAGCCGCCGGCCCCGATGATCTGCTTACGGGATTGTTTAAGGATGGTGGCGATATAATTTCAGGAGCGTTGACCAAACTTTTTCATACTATATGGAATGAGGAAACCGTACCACTTGACTGGAATGAGTCGACCATCATTCCCATCTTCAAAAAAGGCAATCGTAATTCGTGCGATAACCATCGTGGTATAAGTTTGACTCCGGTCGTATCAAGGTTATTTGCTTCGATTATCCTACGTCGTCTTAGCGCTTCACGTGAATCACAAACAAGAGAAGAACAGGCCGAATTCCGCGCAGTACGAGGTTGTATAGATAATATTTTTACGTTAAGGAAATTTCTTGAACAGAGATATTTATATGACCGTCCCACAATAGTCGTCTTTCTAGACTTCAGGGGTGCATTTGATTCGGTGGATCGCAATGTTTTATTCCATATCTTGTCGTAAAGCGGTGTGCCCACTAAATTTGTTAATATTATACGAGCTCTGATAGCGTTAAGGTTTAAAACGAATTAACGCATAACTTTACAACCAGCAGTGGTGTTCGTCAAGGTTGTCCACTTTCCCCATTTTTGTTTAATTTTGTAATCGATGCTATTATGAACAACACTCTCTCACACATTCAGGACGCTGGAGTTGAAGTTCTCCCGGGAGATAAACTAGTCGATCTTGACTATGCGGACGATATCGTACTATTATTCGACAATCAGCATGCTGCCCAGACCACCTTAAATAGATTAGCAAACGTTGTTCCGTCTTTCGGTATGAAATTCGCACCCTCTAAATGTAAGATACTGTTACAGGATCACCCACCACTCACTCCAACGTTGCGACTGCAGAATGAAGATCTTGACATAGTCGACAGGTTTACATATCTTGGGAGCTCTATCAATAACGTAGACAATATGTCCGACGAGGTGAGAATACGGACCGCGAAAGCTAGAGTAGCTTTCTCGAACCTTCGTCATTTATGGAGAAACGAGAATATTTCATTTTGCCTTAAAGGTCGTGTTTACAATGCATCTGTACGCGCAGTCTTACTATACGCTAGTGAAACTTGGCCTCTTAGAGTTGATGATCTGAGACACTTACAGGCATTCGATCATCGTTGTTTGAGAAGTATAGCAAATGTTGGTTTCCAACAACGAATAACTAACGTTGACATCCGTAGACGTATTTTTGGAACTGACAATAAGTGCTCGTCTTTAGAAAAGCAAATAAGGCTCCATCAACTTCGTTGGCTCGGTCACGTTTTGCGTATGCCCTCAATCCGATTGCCCAATAGAGCTCTGTTCTCTCATCCAGCACCAAATTGTCGTAAGAAACAAGGTGGGCAGATTTTGACATGGCAGAAACAATTAAAGTCACTTACATCCAAATTGGGTAGTATAGGATCCACTCGTCTGCCGGGATGGGGTCCTCGTGTACATCACAGTTCTTGGTTAGAAACCCTTAGCGATATGGCAGCGAATCGAGCTCAGTGGCGATCTTGTTGCAGATGTATAGTAGAATCATCTTCGTAACTTTCTTTTCTTAGTAGGGCAAAGTTAGTTGCGAGGTTCGGTTTGTTTATGACGTGATACGGTGAAATCCGCAAGGAAGCTGTGTTGCTGATGTCGCCTTGCCCGAATGCTAACTTGGCCATAATGGTGTTGTGGAGAGGTTTAGTTTGCCTCATTTCTGTGAGTTATCCTGATAAATTTGCTCAAAGTAGCAAGGTTTTCCTTCTCTCTCTACCCCTCTCCGTCTCTCGTAAATCTCAATTATAATTTATCTAAATTCACTATTTTTTCACTCCTTATGGTTATATGGCAGTGAAACATTAGTCACTTGACTTTTGTGTGGCTGGAAATGATGATGATGATTAGAAGAGGTGGTGCGTATTTTAGCGGAACGAATGAACATCTTAACCAAAAAATTAGTAAATATTAAAATTCGTCTAGATGAAACAGTTATTGTGAACACAGAAAGAATACGCATACATTTCCATACATGCATTGGCGAATACATTTATAGCGACCAAGGACATTTGGTAGCTCACAAAATTCTGTCAGTATTTAAATCCAAATCAACCAGGTTATCTAGCAATCAATATAATTTATGACTTTGCTTGCACCAGGGGATGTTGTAAGATCACAGCTGTCGGTCGAGAAATTTGAAATGTCTGTCAGAGGTAAAAATTTATAGTCAGAAGCGCCGATTGTACAATTGGCAGTTCAGGAACTGGTGGATCGTTTAGTAGCATTCCAAATGGATGATTGGGTCCTTGCTTAGCAAAAATTTGTTCTCACATCTAACGAAATTATTACTTTTCAATAGACATTATAGGGTTATTTTTTTGCATAGCAACCTGTGTTCAATACAAATAATCATGAATCTTGAATCCTGTACATTTCCAGGTGCATCGATTATTGGCCCTGATTGATGGGCTCTCACTTTTCCTTTCTTTTTTAAGCCTTCCATCATCTGCTTATCTGAAAATGATGTTGGAACAAGATTTTCCACTTTTCATTTTTCTAATTTTCGAGACTTAATTTCCAGTCCCATCTTCAGGGTTGACACCATATGCACAGGAAAAAAACACCTTTTGACTTATGGTGTCAACCCTGAAGACAGAACTGGAAATTAAGTCTCAAAAATTATTGAAAATAGTGAAAAATAATGTTCCAACGTCATTTTCAGACAAGCAGCTGATGGAAAGCTTAGAAAGGAGGAACAGTTGAGAACCCATCAATCAGGGCCAATAATCTTTGCACCTGGAAATGTACATGATTCAAAATTTTACCGAACTACGAGTACTGTCAATTGTCACGCAAAAGAAAAACGCAATCAAATCCACAACAAGAAGGACAGCACTGAGCAAAAAATTCAGAAATTTAAATAATCATGAAACCAGTCTAGAATACTTTGAATTTTCACGTACATCAAGAGCCATTTCACGTCCTCCAGTCACAGTGGCCTCAGGTGCTGCTGCTGAATGTGATACACGTTTCTGCTCATTTTCTGAAATACCTGTATTGCCAAATGTGTGAAAAGTTGATTCAATGTCCTTGTCAACTAGTCTTCCAGCCGTCTCTGTCACCTTTGATGAATCCTCGATTTTCACGTTAGCTACTTTAAAAGACAAATTTTATTGCAAAGATGCAGATTATTTTAAAAATAAGACAAACCAGTGACAAATAAACAATTCTTTAAATCAAGTTTGCTAGATTGAAGCAAAAACCAAACTCATTGTATTTAACCGGTCGTCGAACAACGTAATAAAACTACCGCCAGTCGTACGCACTGACGCGTTTCGACCTTCCATGATCATCATCAGAGTACGACGGCAAACTGACTAGCGAGGATCAAAACGCATTGCATATATATGGAATGGAAATGTTGCGTACAATATATGCAAGAATACTAGAAGTGAGAGCCGCATATATAATTTTGTTTTCCATATATATGCAATGCGGTTTGATCCTCGTTAGTCAGTTTGCCGTCTTACTCTGATGATGATCATGGAAGGTCGAAACGCGTCAGTGCCTGCGACTGGCAGTAGTTTTATTATGTTGTTTGACGACCAGTTAAATACAAAGAGTTTGGTGTTTGCTTCAAGCTCTAAAACTTGATTTAAAGAATTCTTACCAACACTCGAGTAATCAATTAATGTTTAACAAATAAACAGTTTGCTGGGCAAACTACCTGACATTACAAGTGAAGAATTGGTCAAAAATTGCAAACTACATTAATAATGATGTTAGGCGAAAAGTTTAGATCGTTCTCATAGAAATTGACTACATTTTTTGCACATCATTAATAAAATGAATTTCTAACCACCGCAAAATGCAGGGCTTAAATAGTTTGGACTTGTTAATGAAATACAAAGTAAATTTTGCGTCTATATTTAATTTAATGGCGATGTGGAAACTATTTGGCTGAAATACCAATTGAGGGTATAATGTGGCTTAAAGAAAAATAATATATCCGTTTATCGTGTCCAGTATCGAAACAAAATTCTGTAATTCGTTTCGCGATTTGTTTTGTAAAGCTTTATTCGAGTTTTTAAACGAAAATCTGCTCGAAGATGGCGAACTTTATTACCAAAACAATGGACTGGTTGAGATTTAACGAATGTGCGTGTTCGAATCAACAAACTTTACCGATTCATTAGATGTTAACTTTCACAAATGCAGCACATTCGTCTGAATTTCATTACATCACGTTTATGAGCTTGGCATAGACACAAATCCCGTTGTATTTAACTAGTCGCACAGTATCAAAAATCTACCGCCGATAACACGTGCTGATGCATTTTGACTTTTCATGATTAAGAGCAGAGCATGAAAGCTAACTGACTATCGAGGATCAAACCGCAATGCACAAGTTATGAAAAATCATATATGTACCGCCCACCTCCAGCAGTCTCGCATAAATTGTACTTCATTGGTAGTGATTGTTTAATTGTAAAAGTTATATAGATGTGGAGAAAGCTGCAAAAGTTTCATGTCTGTGACTGCCTAGAAATTGTACAGCCGAAATTACCCATCAAGTGAAATGTATGTGAGACTATTAGAGGTGATAGCCGCATATATAATTTGCTTTCCTTACATAAGCATCGTAACTTGATCCCCGTAAATCAGTTTGACGTCGTGCTGTAATTATTATGACGTAACATTGAAACGTGTCAAGCTATGTGATTGATGGCAATTTTTCTGCATTTTGCGGTAGGTTATATACATTTGGAATGCTGCTTTTACAAAGCTTGCAAACTTGATTTTTTTTAAATTGTAATCACCACTCGTCGGTTTGGGCAAAATATGAAAACATGTTCTCTTTATTTTGAGGAGTTGCCATTTTTAAGTTACCTGATATTTTGAATCAAAAATCGATTGGTTGTAGCTGTAAATTATGTGCAATTTTAATTCGTTAGCTGGGAGGTTTGGACAATCCAATCGAAATATTTATTTATAAATGAAAGGTATTAATAGCTAGAAATCTATGTGACGCTTTGTTTAATTTTTCAAAACAATGAACCAGTAGGAGTATGACCTATATTTGACTATAAACTTCGTTAACCATCCAAAATAGGAAACAATTAAGACTGAGCTTAGGCTTGCACTTTCTAAAATTTATGGCAGACCGCTTATAGAATATGCATTAATAAGATGTAACACAGTGATTTATGGAAAAACTAAGTGGATACAAACTTTTCTTCTCCGGGGCACTTTCTAATATCTATCACACAAAGGAATCTCAGAACAGACAAATTTACATCATTACAGTTAAATACTGTTTGTTGCGGAGATCTAATATATATGCAAGTATGTATTAGGTGTTGCGAACCTAGTAACAAAATAGTTCAGTTGTGACCAGAAGGATAAATCAAATGCAGCATGAACGGAAAGTATAATCTCGTGCACATTCGTTTGTGCTTCCTGGCGACTCATCAGTAGGATCCGGTATTACGCCCTTCAACCACTATATATTTGGTCGAAGAATGTGGGATAATAGGACGGTACAATCTCCTAGACGAATATGTAAACCTGCAATAATGAAGCTAACACCATATAAAGTTTCGACAATGCGACTTCAACGCTAACTCACACTATATAATATATATCATTTCTGTCTTAGACAAAATGTCTTATGTATTGTTAATATACACCACACAATAAAATGTCTTGATCTCCATACAATTAAATTTTGCTCACAAATTGCTTTACGTGAGGTAAGAAGCACTTTATTTGAGTTTTCAAATGGGATTGTTCCAATAAGAGAGACTGCTTGAGGTCAATGGTACATACTCTTCTGACTCAAAAAAACGTGGTTGAATAAATTTATACGAACGTTATGACTGTCGGAAAATTCTGGACAGTACGTGATGAGTTCCCAATAAAGACGAAAACGGTCTACTGGATGAAAAGTCTTTTCTACAATCAACAATACTTATTCTATACTGACAAATGTCAGTGCATAATCGGTCAGGTGTTTCTATTAAGATCGCAACCTTGATTAAAAATAAATTGTTATCAACGCCAACTCAACCAATGTTCGTTTAATTATATAAATGTTATGCCCCATATATCTGTAAGTTACTTCATAATATTTTTATTTCAAAATAAATTTTAATTTACAATACATATTCTAAAGTAATACGTCGGCTAGGAATGTTTACACTTTAAGAAATCAGCTATAGTTACCTCGCTATTCTTTTTATTCAAAATTGAATTAATAATACTTTTCTGCAAAATTACCAAATTATTAATAGAATCTTTGCCTAAAACTTGATTTGTTGTTCTTTATCTTTTCCTGACATTCAATTAAGGAGTCAAATCGAATTATTCTACCAAGTAAAGTGTAACACGCGGCTCCGCGTTACAAACCAACGATGTTCAATTTTGACAAATACTGTGCTCTTTAAGGTCAAATAATCTAACTCTGTTCTTACACAATATTTCTCTTAACTGTGATTTTAGAAACAATCTCTGTTAGTTTCAAGCAGTTTTAATTGAGATTTCTTGAACTGCAATTTTATTTGTAATTAATAGGGTTGTTTATTAAATAGACAGAACCGCGCGCGATACGCATGGAACACGCGGTGGATTATTGTGTCACAGTGGATTCATTCCGCTCAGTTGGATTATTCGCAGTTTACGCGAGGGATTTACTGTTCACATTTAACTATGCCTATCCGAATTTCAGAGAACAATGGATTATCATAATGATATAAGTTAAAAACATAGCAAACAGTGAACTAATTATTTGTGAATTTTTGTCATTGAAGTCTTTACACGAATCTCATAATTTTATTTTCAGTGACAACTTTTAACAGTGACTATGTTCACATCATCATGTATTTTCAATCGGTTGCATATATTCATTTCAATTCATACATTTGTGAAAGAATAATCGCATGTGTGCAAAATATGCTACGTTATAAACAGAGTTCATTTTACTATCGTCTAGTGCATGGACAATTTTTCTTAACTGTAACTTGTGCCTGAAACATTCATCATTGTGAACAATGCTCTACTTTTGCCGTTTAGAGTACGGACAATTTAGTTTGACTGTGACTGGTGTTTAAGACATTCTTTTGTGTTAAAATTTGTTTTTATTGCCGTCTAGAGCACTGTCAATTTGGACTAATTGTGAATTCTATTTCTGTTTGCAACATAGTGTACAATATACATGTGATAACTCGTATTAGCCTTCTCACATCAAACATCCGAAAAAGATCAGAGACTGATCATGAGTACGGGTAGTAACAATAGCCACCATGGATATGTAGGAAGGGTACAGAATCACAAACTAGATAGCTACCCCGCAAAAATACTCCTACAAAAGAACAGGCGACAAAATAATTAAATGTCAAGAATTCTGATATTATTCATCGGTGTGCCGCCAGCACAGAATGCTAAAATAAAGTCTAGGAGTTTTTGGGACGATCTTCTTCTATCTTCTAGTTCTGTGTATTCATAATACAATATTTGGTAATCAAGTCTCAAACTAAAATTTCTCAATATTTTTGTTGTGTGCGAATCAATTTTAATAATAACACCAATAGTGACCAATCATTACACATTTTCACCATAGTATTTCAAGTCTTCTTGGTTATAACATTCACGAAAACAAGTTTCATCTGGTAAAAATATGTTAGAAGCTATCTTTATATCTTAACACATAAAACTATATATATATATATATATATATATATATATATATATATATATATATATATCAAATATGCTAATATGTATAAACAGATTAATATGTGTATCTGTACCCTATATGTTAATACATATATATGTCTATAGAATATATATATATATATATATATATATATATATATATGGATAGACCCATCTATCCATATATACGTCTATCCCACCACCTTTGAAGTTCTTATTTAAAAGAAAATTTGCTTCCTTTTATTTAAATCAAGTTTGCGAGCTTGAACTAAACACCAATCCCATTGTATTGATTTAAAGAATTGTTACCACCACCCGTGCAATCAATTTTTTGTTTAATTTGCTTCCTTATTTACTTCATTCACACGGTAAGAATAAATAATAGGCTGAAGTTAGCAAACGGTTTATAAGCACGCAGTCACTGCTGGTTCACTCAAATAGATGCACACGTGTATTTAATTGTATATTTACTTGAATAATTAGCAGCTGTAGATGAATACACACATACAAGCGTCGCACACTCGTCAAGTGAAACTTCGGCAGCTATGATAAGATTAGCCATTCCTAATTATAAATGCAGCGGTGTAGAGGTATTTCAGACCTGCCTGATTATTTTATTTGTTTTCTTCGATGAGCTTTAACCTAAAACTGGTACCCGGAAATAGAAAGGGGAAATTTTCATTGAGAAGAGGAAGTGTGAAAAATGCGGTTTTGTCAAAACATGGACTTGGTTATTATGTACTAGTCAGTAAACCAAATTAAAATCTGATTTTTCTTCGATTATCATTGAAAACTCTTAGCGTTGTTCTAACGTTTTGACTACAGGAACGAGTAGTTGAAACGTTAGAACGTTGCGAAGAATCTTCAATGATAATTGACGAAAACAAATTTAACAGCCAAAGAAGCAGCGTTGCCTATAAATGCTTTGTCATTTAAAGCAAAATTTAAATCAAAATACAACGCCGTTATTTTGACTTTCTGATCACATCGGTGAATGAATTTACTAAAATTTTTATTGTAATCTATATATATATATATATATATATATATATATATATATATATATATATATTCATTTATTTTTACAATATTGTCATCAATTAATCAACACATATTTATAAAAGCAATAATTTTTACTGCGCATGTTTAAAGGCTGATGACAGTTTAATCAAATAATGCATTTAATCTTCTTGTTTTTATTTGTGGATGAAAGTTGTCTTTAACTGTTCATCGAAGGTCCAAAAGAAAGGGGGCATTGTAGAGAAGAAACTACTCCAATTTATTTTAATTTAGTCGAAAAAACAATTTCACTCATCTCAAGAACCAGAGAATTCTCCTTGTGTCATTTCTAATTTTAAAAAGTAAAAATGTATGTCACAATTTGTGCTAATCCAGTGCAATTTATGCAACTTTTACAGATTTTCTCAAATTATCAAGGCATTACAATTTTAAGCGAGGTTCCGACCTTGATTTTAATAAATTATATTTTAACATTATGGATAAAAATATACTAAAAAAATGTTTGAAGCTGAATGCAACGAAAGTAAGGTGTTACACTTAGAACAATTAAAAACCAGCATAAATATTCTCGGCATTCACTCGTATATACAAATAAATGTTTAATAGTAAAAGGAAAATATGATAAAACTTTAAAATTTAAGCAATTTTTATTCAACAAATTTTGAATAAACAATAACATGTGTGAAATACGAATTTTTTTGTAAAAGTGGATAATTAGTTAATGCACACCAAATGTGGTTGATACATATGCACAGAAAAAGTGATTGGCAAATGAAATGAGCTAACTCGTTAAATGAATAAATTCAGCCCGATATCTTATTCAGCCAGTAAGCACGCGTATACTTTTTGGCTTAAATTTAACGCGGAATATCATAACGATTTTGTAGATCAAAAAATAAATTATTTTATCAATTTTTGGTATGGTTTCCTGCATTAAAGCCAGTTTATTCAAGGTCATAATATTAAATCAACTATTTATATAACGCTTATAAAAATTTATTCAAGTAATCTTAACTAGTATAAACGAAGGCTGATTGAAATTTTTAAAAAAATACTGCATAGCGGTATGTGATTGTTTTTGATTACAACATCTTTCAAATTTTTAACGAATTATGTCATCCTTGACTCGTTTTAAGGATGTACGCACTCTAAATATGCGATTTTGCTTGTTGAAGTTTATAAAACAGATTTTGTCCTAAATGCGAAACATTTAAAATCTGCAGAAACCTGCAGAATGACCCCTTAATGGGTATTCCAATAGACAGTCAACTATTCTATTGAAAACACGATTATACAATTTTCAGTTTAAGAAAGAAACAATAAGTTAAGCTGAGATGGTAGTGTTAAGCATAATGAAAAGAAGCAGAGACATCAGCAAGAGCAAATGATAAGAGTGAATCACAATGGAATTAACTAGAGATTACAATGTAATTTACATAATCTGCTGTCTGGTCAAAGTGTGTAGTATGCATATATCGGATATTGCAGTGTAAATAACTACAATTAGTGCTGTTTTAACGTTAGTTTTACTGTAGTTATGCTCCGACACGCATGCATCAAACAGATAACACCGTCAAATTTCACCTAAAAATTTTAACAACTTGAAAGTGAGGTAGTGCGTATACCTAACCTCTACTGATGAGTAACCAAAAAACGCGAAATGCATTTTGTAACTGGATTTCACAATGTTTCCATGCCGACATCAGCGCTTCATTCTATTCGTATGTGAAATAACCTGTTTCTTGATAAATAATGTTCCAATAATGTATACAAATATGATTAAAGAAAATGCAGGTGAAGTTGCCAATTAGACTATTCAGTCAAAATTAGTATAATAAAACTGCTTTCGAATAGGCATATCGTGTTATTTCAAAATATGTTCACAAAAATGCTATAATAAATACATTTTAACTACCTGATTGATCTGAGCATATGTTGTCAACTTCACATCGCTCATCTAATGACACATCATGAAATGCTATTTTTTCTGGGCTAGCACCATCAGAATATGCTAATTCGTGTTTAAAATTCTCCTCTTCCTTCGTCGAAGGAACACTAGTCGGAGCAATTTCAGAAGAACCATCAACGAAAGCAGAAAACGCGCGATCACTGTTCTTATTGTCAGTCAGAGACGAGTAATTTGAAGGGCTTGTCAGTTTCGTCCACGAAGTCGTACGACAAAGTCTTTCGTTGTTGGTCGAATGTTCAAAAAGATTTACCGTTGCTATACCAGTAGAATGCACTGTGAAGCTGACAGTTGGCAGACTGGCATTTTCATTTAAAGAAAAAGCCGAGTTGTCGAATATTTGAGCCGGATTGGAAAAACGATAACTGTGTGTTTAAAAACAGCAAAAAGTTATTTTTAAACCAGCATAATAAACACAAAAACAGATGTTTCTTATTTGACGAATAAAAGATAACTTTGCTGGCATATTAGAAAGATTGTTTAGCTGCTCAGTTCAGAAAAAATCATACTTATTATTGTGATCAATTTCAATTTGCCATAAATCACTACCGCGAAATTTGGCTATTTTAATTTGCATGAAGTGATGTTAAATCCGTACCTATCGGTTCTACCGAAACAAAGCAAATGGAATTCTATTACGTGTTATTATACACACGAACAATAATATAAACTGTTTTATAAACCAACTTGAAATCAACGGTAGTGTAAAGAATGTTTCTTTACAAAGTATTTATTGTTAAGTAGTTAGTCTGTTGAAACTACTTTATGTAAACAAAATATAGTTCAAGTCGCAATAAGGAAGTTTGGTTTCAAAGGAGTGCTACATTTAATCAAATCCTAAGGCAATCACGTGATACACAATTGAAAATAAAATTTAATTCAGGAGGTTTGTAATGATATCATTCGCAAGAAGTAGGATGTCAAATTCAGCTATTCGTTGTTGGTAACCTACATATGTTTTGTTTCTCAAACAACGTCAGTCCAATGCCTGTCATAGTCTAAATCATAAACTTTAAGAAGCCAGAAATAAAACTGCGTATACAAATATATTGAAACACGAATTTTAAGGTAGAGTGAAATACTCGCATTTCTCCCTAAATGTTAATGGTCTGCAAAAGTTACTCTAGCTTTCGCGGTTCCCATGCTCACCTCGTCAGATATATTGCCTAAGTTATTGCTAGAGCTGCAAAAGTATGTAAACCTGTCATCTATGCCCCCGATCTTCACTCTATAGTCGCAGATTTGTGGTGAGCGGTGGTATCTAACATTTAGAATGTGCGAATTTTATACTGAAAGACGGAGCAACGACTGATAATCTATGGAAGATGGCCTGAACAGAATCTCGTTTGTCAAATAATAGAACAATATTGTATGTATTGTCAGGATCAATAAATCTACCGCCCATGAGATCTTTGACACCGGCATCCTGCACTTTAGGAAGAGCGTTGTTCAAAATAACAACTATTACAAAAATGAACAAAAAATGGGGACAGTGGACAGCTATGATGATCACCCCTGCTGGTCGTAAATTTCTACGCAAATATAAAATTCAACATTAATGCATAAATTTTGAACCAACAACAAAATGCGCGCTTAAAATTGATTTTTGAACAAGATAACCCTACATTTACTACTCACTAGGGTTATAGATGTGACCGACAGCTAAACAAAGCCAATTTCGATAAAATTCTGATAATCAAGAAGAGCGTATTTCTTATAAAAAATAATTGTAAGTCTTAAGATAAATAAATAAATTACTCAGTTGTCTCATCTCTGAACTATACAGAAAGCCCAAAATAAGTAACAAGAACTGAAGCGTTTCAACCTTGCATGATCATATTCAGAGCACAATGCAAACGAAAATTTATGTATTAAATATTCATGAAAAGCAGATCCAGCTCTCAAACATATATTGGTTTCTCATGTATAGCACTTGACTGAAATGTGAACTGCGCTATTTTGCATGCATGCACACGGATGCACAAATTAGCGATTGGTAATTGCCTGGAAGTAAATAACTTTTATTGAAATCCAGTTTTCGATGTAAACACCAATCGCATGATTTAAACAAATCTTACATAAAAGAATAGTGAATTTGTCAGTTTTCTGTTTGATTTTGGAGTTCTGTGACGAAAGATTGTGCAAACTGGAGGAAAATAAAAGGCAGCTTTGATTGAGATATCATCAAAATAAAGTACTTCTTGAAATGTCAACGAACAATTTCAGCGTAATAGATATACTATTGAAAAGAAAACAGGAAATCTTTCGTCGAGTACACGCACTAAAGCGGTTTAATCTTCCGTAGTAATCGACAGAGAATGGTTTTAAATTGGCCAACGGGGATAAAAACAGTGAATATAAAATGCATTAAAAACAGGAAATGCGGTTTTAGTAAAAATTCAATCATATAAACTCGAATAGAGTTTCGGCCGCACAATTAGTCTGATAGTTGTTTTTCTCAATCTAGGAATTAATAGATTAAACGAATATTGGTTGCACAGACGGTGATAACAACTACTTATAATCAAGGATGCAGTCTTGATATAAACCCCTGACCCATTATGTAACTCACATTTATCAGTGTAAACTAATTATTGTATCGTGTCGAAAAAGCAATTCCTTCGGTAGACCGGTTTCGTCCTTATTGGGAACTCATCAGGTACTAGCTAGAATTTGCCGCGGACAGGGCTCGGATTCTAGCCAGTACATGACGAGTTCCCAATAAAGCTGAAACCGGTCTACTAGATGAATTGCAATAGACAATTCTTAGCTTATACTGCCAAATGTATGTTACATAATGGGTCAGGCGTTTATATAAAGGACGCAACTTCAATTATAAGTACCAGGAATTAATAGTTGCGCGGTTTCTGATAAATGATTTAAATAGCGATTTTATACTTGAAATATTTACCAGTTCCATATTTTAACTAGACACAGAACGGCACAATTATCATCAGTTTTACATATATACTTATTTTTAGATTTCTTTGTCATCATTTAAGCACCGCGCGTTTGCAAAAATAGAAATCGCGCTAAATTCATGCACACGACTGTGATTCGAATAAAAAATATATCTGTAATGTCGACGCGAATTTTTTTCCACCTGATTAAATATCATAGGTATAATAATACAAGTTTCTTTGCTTACAGCCGGTCTTTTTTAATTATTAAAAAAACCATTTTACCTGAAGCGATTTTTGTAGATAAAGTAAAACAGGCACAGAACGGCTAGGATAACAATCACGATCCCAACTGTCATCTGAGTTTGTTGATATGCTGTTTAATGAAGGAAAAAAATAGTTATTAAGATAAGAATACACTCAGCATTATTTTGAAAGATATTTTCTTCATTATGCACCGTTATGAGTTGCTCGCCGTTTAGAAAAATATTATATTTTAGAATGCTTAAATTAAATTTTTTACTTTCTAAATGAATTACTTAGGTGAAAAGAGCAAGCTGATACTACAGCGTCATGTAGAAGATATCCAAAAAACACTTTATTGTAATGTGAATTTTTTTTTTCAAACAACTTCCACTGTGTGGTACTTAAACCAAAGCAGGCATCTATTAAGAAGGTTAAGTATTTACTTTGTAATTATTTTCTCAAAGAAGAAACTGACTAATTTAAAACGTTGGCTCTCGCTTATAAAAGAATATTAAGCAATCCAGAAAATAAATTCTAATAATAACGGAAGCTGCATTTCATTCGATTTCCAATCAGTAATCCGATTTAAAATCAGAAAATTATTAAAATCAAGGATGATTATATGTCTGTATCGCCCAATCTGCCACCAATATCAAACTTTAATACAATCAAGCATAGCTGATCTGAGTAAATCACATTTAGCAGCTTCGATGGAATTGGCTAGAAGACGGAGATCTCGCAATTTATAAATGTCAAAAAGGACGGCACAGCATGATAAAAATTGAAAGTTCCATTTCGAACAAGTAATCATACTTGTTTTAAGAACAAAAAAGCACACATATTGAACATAAACAACTGAGGTGAGTTTTAGAATAGAACATTATAAAATGATGAAGACGCACAAGTAATGTATTCTATGAGACAAACAATTTAAATGACAAATGGGCCAATGCATGAATTTTTCAGATCTTTGGCTAACCTACTGAAACCGATAAAAATCAATTATCTGAGTACACATCAAGAGATACTTGTAGATTTATTGAAAAGTTTGAAAAGTTAAAATAACAAATATTTCAAATGTGCTTGTTTTTTGATAGATCGTAATTTACTAATGTATCCTTAAACGAAACTATGAGTGTGTTCCCCTGTATTTGAGAGAATTTAACAATTTTTTAATCTCATTAAATTGCTTATTTTCTTCTGATGATCCATTCAATTTAATTGGCTAATTGTACAGGTATAGAAATAGTCTAGGAATAGGCTCTGCTTTGGCTTCTTTTATGGCCGATATAACGATGTGCCCGTTGGAATGAAAGCGGAACATTTGCATGAAGTTCAATTATCCGACCGTTATGTTCATTAGATACTTTTGGAACATGATACCATTGTGCATACTGAATAACTGCTTGATTAATTCAGTAAACGGCATCAGAGTATCCGGTCTACAATTCTTTAAAACAAGTTTGCGAGCTTGAAGTAAACACCAATCCCATTGTATTTAACCAGTCATCGAACAGCATAACAAAACTACCGCCAGCCGCAACGCACTGACGCGTTTCGATCTTCCATGATCATCATCAGAGTACGACGGCAAACTGACTATCGAGGATCAATCCGCATTGAATATATATGGAAATCAAATTTAGATAGGCGGCTCTCACCTCTAGCAGTCTTGCATACATTGAACTTGACTGAAAATGTCGGCTGCACAATTTCTATGCAGTCACGAACTAACTATCTATAGCTTTTAAAACATATATATATAGGTAATACAATTAAACGATCAATGATTGCGTGGGTGGTGGTAACAATTCTTAAAATCAAGTTTGCGAGGTCTACAATCGAAAACGAAGAGAACAAAACTGTAGCCTTTTGTGATATTTTGTTTAATATCTTAGAACTGATGACACATTGCGCAGATCTGATTTTATCAAATAACCGTGACAACGAAATATTTACACTTCACCAGCTGCAACCCTTTGACGATGAAAATAAGTTTGGTCAAGTGCACTGCTGTATTATTCTTTAAACTGTTTGCAGACTAAGTCGAATGATGTATGTAATATTCACACAGATATCTGTCATCTATTACATTTTGCATATAAACACAAACCTAATATTATGATACCTCTTTTCGTGAATTCTTGTACATCAGACAAGAAAAAGGCGTATATTCACTTACGATATAATGGTGAAGAGGCGATGAAACGCATAAAAATGGATTATTTTCTGCATTGGCATTCACTTATACTGAAGCGAAATTAATTTGGATTTCTTCAAACATTAAACAATGCATTACCAGTGTGAAAGAGGAAAACCGACAGCAATTTGCTTTCAATGGTGTCTGCACTTGATATCCTACTTGTGGTCAATTTTATTTCGACTGATAAAAAATATGATTTAATTCTTCCTTGTCGGTGTACCTATCGTCTTTTTCTATTCAAAATAAGATTGCTGTTGCATGTACATGCATAACTATTCATGCGACACACTCACCAAAGCTTTTAAATTTTCATTCCTGATCTCCGATTAGAAGGCTGTTGGTACAAACAAGCGCTATTCAAATCATTGTTGCCTATTTGTGTGAGTCTAGAACTACCTTTAATGATGTGCTTGGGAAAGAGACCACAAATTGTCGGAAATGTAATTAATAGATTTTTTTAAATCCAAAGTTATTTGGAATAATTAAAAGCAAGTTTTAGGTTCGCTGGCATAATTATCGGACTTCCATGGCTCAATATAAAACTGTGCTTATATATAAGTTTTATTCTGGTTAATCTAATCTGTGATTCCATTTGACAAAATTAATTCACACACGTGCATATATATATATATATATATATATATATATATATATATATATTATTAGAAGGAAAACATTAATAACAGAGGGGATAATGAAAATTTATTTCGAGAATACAAAAATTCGCGTACTGGCCAGAATTTTCTATGAACAGGGCTCGAACCTAGAGATTTCTGCTTCGGAATCCAGTGCTCTAACCACTGAGCCACTCTGCCGCACACTACACTCCACACAATTTTCAGTCATATACTAACTAATATAATTTGGTTAGTCTATTTTTACTTTAGGTGGAGCTCATATGGCATCCATTTAGACACAAAGTTCCAACTAATCATACTCAATCTGTCATTACTGAACAGACACCAAACTACATGGGGAAGTGGTATTGAAATGAAAATTATATAATTAAACGAACATTGGTTGCGCAGGCTGTGATAACAATTAGTAAACTCAAGGTTGTGATCTTGATATAAGCACCTAACCCATTAATTACTTACATATGTCAGTATAAACTAAGAATTGTTTAGTGTAGAAAGGCAATTCGTCCAGCAGACCGGTTTCGTCCTTATTGGAAACTCAGCGGTAAGAGTACCAGATTCCGAAGCAGACGTGGCCAGGTTCGAGCCATGCCCTCGACAAATTCTGGCCAGTGCACGATGAGTTCCCAATAAGAACGAAACCGGTCTGCTGTATGAATTGCCTTTTCTACACTATACAGATCTTTGCTTATACTGACATACGTAAGTTATTAATGGGTCAAATGCTTATATCAAGATCGGAACCTTGATTATAGTAAGTGTTATAATCGCCCGCGCTACCAATGTTCGTTTAATAATATTAATGTTCATTTAAATACCACTTCCCCATGTACAAGTTTGTGAATAAATTTGTTCAAATAGAATCACAGTTTAGATAAACCGGTCTACTGGATAAATTGCCTTTTCTACACTAAACAATTCTTAGTTTATACTGACATATGAAATTAATTAATGGGTCAGGTGCTTCTATTAATATCGCAACCTTGATTATATTAATTTTTATCTCCGCCAGCGCAACCAATGTTTGTTTAATTATACTAAACTTCGCTTTACAATCCTTCATTTATATACATTCTGGGTTTTCAATTGATTATGTGGGTGGCAACAAATCTGACTCGGTTTTACTTCTATTTCTTGTTTGGGCTGATTGGTAAGTGTGTGTGCGTTTGTACCTGTGTGTGTTCCTGTTTGCATGTAAAGGTCCTTCTCTCTGTATTGCAAAGTGATATCTGAGATCTCGTCTTTATTGTAATGATGGCTTGAGAGTTATCCAACTTTTAGCCTTGTTGGCGGTTACGTGTACGAATGTTATTTTTACGAGTGTAGTCTTTCGTTTTTACCGTTTTGCGCAATTTTGTTTTCTTCACTTGATAACAGCGCAAGTACGGATTACAGTGTTAAATGCTCATATTTTCTCGAAATTTCTATCACCATATGTACATATTTGTTTCCTCATCAATACAATAATGATCAGATCACAGACATCACTTTGCAATACAGCGAGGAAGACCTATACATGCAAACAGGCGCCCACACAGACACACACGTAATCAAACTTACGCATCAGCCTGAACAAGAAATAGAAAAAAACCGAGTCAGATCTGTTGCCACCCACATAATCAAATGAAAACACATAATGTATATAAATGAAATATTGTAAAGTGAAGTTTATTATTATCGAATTAAATGGCCATTTTCCACTCTGTAATTAATGTGTTTTCTCTTCCTAATTAGAAATATACTGTGTAATGTTCGAAGGCAATGGACATAATAAAGAATATATATATATATATATATATATATATATATATATATATATATATATATATATATATTCTTTATAATGTCCATGCCTTTTCAATTTTACACAGTAAATTTATAATTAGGAAGAACAAATTGATAGCAAAGTGGATAAAGGCCATTTATTTCGCGAATACTAATCATCTCTTATACAATCATACATATTTATACATTTTGGGTTTTCAATTAATTAATCTAGTGGTAACAAATCTGACTCGTTTTTACCGCTGTTTCTCGTTTTGGCTAGTTGGTTAGTGTGTATGCGTTTGTGTTTGTGTTAGTGATTTTGTGTATGTGTGTCTGCATGTAAAGATCATTCACGCAGTATTGCAAAGTAATGTCTGAGATCTGGTCATTATTGTTTTGATGGCTTGAGAATTAACCATTCGTGCGCATTGTTCACTGTTACATATACAGGTGATATTTTTCCCAGTATAGTTGATCGTTTCACCTTGTTGCGCAAAGTTGTCGTTTCCACATGGTAGCAGCGCCAGTGTGGATTGCAGTGTTAAACGCTCACATTGTTTGGAGACTTCTGTCATCGTATGATTCTAGTCGAGGGCCTGTTTGTTCTTGACTGGATACTAGTAGATTGTTGTTGAATTTTGTTATTCTTGGCCAGTCGATAAGAATATCATGTTGATGAAACTTTTGAATATTAAGGTTAGGTGCTTATTGTTTTATAATGATTAGTATTCACGAAATAAATGGCCTTTATCCACTTTGTTATCAATGTGTTCTTTCCTCCTAATTTTATATATATATATATATATATATATATATATATATTAGATTTAGCTCGTAAACGAGTACAGAAATATTGAACATTGGTTGCCGGGCGGTGATAATAAATTAAATAAAGGTTTTAATTGTGATATAAACACCTGACACATTATGTACATAAATATGTCAGTATAAACTAATCATTGTATAATGTAGACAAATAGATACATCCATTAGACTGGCTTCGTCTTTATTGTGAAGTCATCACTAACTGTCCAGAATTTGCCGCGGGCAGGGATCGAACCTGGGCATGTCTTCTTTGGAATCTGTTGCTCTAACCACAACATTTTTAGTTATATACTAATTAATGTTTCTAGGTTAGCCATTCCTCTAGTTCGAATCTATTTGATACATCTTTAAATCTATAATTCTAACTAATCATCACCAATCTGTCCTTTCGGTGCAGACACATCGTTACTTGGGGAAGTGGTAGTGACAGGAACATTTTTATAATTAAACGGGCATTGATTGCTTGGGTGGTGATAAATATCATTTTATAAACAATTTATATCTTTATGTAAACACCGGTTCTATTATTTACATGAAATTTTCAATATAAACTGAACATTGTATAATGCAGAAAAGGCAATTCGTCCAGTAGTCCAATTTCATCATCATTGAGACTTTTCCCGTACTTTGCTGAATTTGCCTCAGGCAGCTTGAATCTGGGCACATCTGTTTTGGGATCTGCTGCTATAATCACTGAGCCACCCAATCGCTGTTTGGAGCAACAGATTTTGAAGCAGACGTGCCGAGGCAGTACGTGATAAATTCTTAATATGGATGAAACTAGTCTAATGGACGAATTGCCTTTTCTGCGCTAAATAATATTTAGTTTATAATGTATAATGAATTTATAGAATAGGACTGGTGTTTATATCAATATCGCAAACTTGATTTAAATATTTTTTCCACCGTCCGCGCAAAAAAATTTTATTTAATAATATATATATATATATATATATAAATATATATATATAGAGAGAGAGAGAGATTAAGGTTTGATCTTCTTTTGGTTATTTTGCTGACGGTTTATGATGAAAACCAGGAAAGCATGAAATGTATCAGTGCCTATAACTAACACTCCTTATAGGAATAACCAAAATTTGAGTTGTGGTTTTATTAAAGCACTAAGATTATTAAAAATAATTGTTATCAGCACTCTCACCATCATTTATGGCCCAATTAAACGCGTTTGATGGATGTGAGCGTGCGGCAGATTCGGTACACTTGCTAGGGCAACGATTCCAAAGCAGACGTGACTAGATTAAAGCTTTGTCAGTGGCAAATTTTGGACCGTACGTGATGAGTTCCTAATAAGGACGGAACCGCTCTACAGGATGAACTATCTTTCCTTCATTATACAATGCTTAGTTAATAGTGAAAAATGTATGTATATAATGGGTCATGCTTTGATATCATGATCGCAACCTTGATTAGTGTACAATTATTGTTTATATATCGTTAACGCAAGGTTTGCGTATATTAAATAAATGACTTAGTGGCCGGAAATGATCAAACTTCATAAGTATTTGATGAGTATTTGAACAGCAACAATTATGTATAATCTACAATGATTTGTCGGATCTGTTTCTACAATTTTAAAAATATGAATTACTTTTAATACAAATCGCACTTAACCAAATGGGTAATATTAAACTGAATACGACCTGAAGGGGTAATGACAACATTTGTAGAGTTTAAACCACGCTGTTTTAGCAACCAAAGTCAGAATAATCAAGTGAAATCTAAAGGATGTAAATTTTTAAATAACTTACTCATGAATGGTGGTGTCCTTTCCAACGCAGATTGACCGAAACAGTTTGTCATGTTGAAATTTTCCAGAATGTGCAATTTTTTGTCTTAATTAATAATATTTGACAAATATTTAAAACGTGCAGATAGTAATCAAAGTAACGTAAATTAAATTTGAACTGCGCATTTGCCTAAACCAAAAGTCAAGATTGATCTTGATCTTAATCAACGTCTTATGTTCGATATGCAATTGTTAATAAGGTTGAAGTCGCACATCATCTCAGAAATTTTGGCATGAAAACATCATCTAGATCTTCAAAATCATTATATGTTAATATTATCCAACTCTTACTAGCCAGTTTTCGTAGGTCTTCACGATGTAAATAAAAATAAAGTTTGCGAGTTCGGGATAAGCTCTAATTCAAGTTGGATATAACCAGTAGAGTAATATATTAAAAATACGGCCAAATAATTTTTTAGATGATTTTTGGAAGTTAGTTGCGCAGTTTGTTTATTATAAGTTAATTTTACATTAGTTGATTTCTATGTCAATGTTATTCCATCTCCATCTTTTCTCGGATCTTTACACCTCAGAGAACTTGTAATCCTTGGAGAACGATGAAATAGCTACAATTTTATCTCAAATAAATACGATTTTCCCTCTTTTCAGGTGAGATTCTATTCCATGTTTCCGTAATAATCACCAGCTTCATTATAGCTCGTGGCACAATATCAACGTAAGTGCATGGCAATTTTGACAATCTCGCAACAATTGATCTACATCTGTTTCTTTTAAATAATCCAAGACAGATTTGTTAAAACTAGTCAATTAAGATTTGGAAGTACTGAATTTCTATTGATAATTATTATTTAAATTCAACATTAATGGCTTTTTTCTACTTTTAATGAAATTATTTAATAAAATCATCTGTTGCTACCCACCTTATAAGTTATCTAGAAATATTAACGAAAAAACAGCTAATATACCCGAGTTCAAATATTAACGATCAATATAATATTACGAGTTAAATCAAACTGAAGATATCTCTAAATTGAACAGTTTTCAACCAAAGTTATAAAGCCGTAAATGCAAAACGTGTATTTGAAACTTATTAATGGATATACATCGGCAGTTGCGCAAAATACATTTGAGACAGTGCTCAAACATTCATTCAGAAAAGCGACCTAGGTTGGCAATATATGATGAATAATGTATTGACTTATTGCAATTGCAGAGATAGCGTTGGTTAATCTTTCACCTGAATGCACGATGTAAAGCGTGAACTGCATTTGACAATTCACTTTTTGTTAAGGTTTTTTAATTCGCCTATCCAACATATACCTTTCTCTTAAGCACGTAAACTAATCTATTCTTTGCTACTTTAAAATAAAATGAATAATATATATTTATTTTTTATTTTCAAAGTTTACTTTGCCCTGGGGAATTTTTTTCTGACGATATATAAATAAATAACGAGCCTTATCTTGTGTAGAATGTCTTAATTTTGCTGTCCTTGTTTATTGTAGCCTAATATAGCAGCGCCAAACAAAGCTCGATGCCTGATCACATCGATTTAATGATAACCAGGAAGTTTTAAATCATGTTAACATCATCGATTTGTAACACCGCAAATGTATTTCTTAAATGTTGAGCTGTAATACTCAGTGCTGTCCTTCTTGTTAAGAATTTCGCCGCCTTTTTACTTGTGCGGGACAATTGATGGCACTCGTAGGTCGATAAAATCTTAAATCTTTCACATTTCAATGTGCACCGATAATTGGCCTTGACTGATGGGTTCTCACTCGACCCTTCTTTTTGCAGCCCTCCATCAGCTGCTTGTCTGAAAATGACGTTGGAACAAGATTTTACACTATTTTTCCGAATTTTCTTGGCTTCATTTCCAGTTCCATCATCAGAGTTGACACAAAAATGCACAGGAAGTAAACAACTTGTGACAAATGTGTATCTTCATTCAAGCCAGATCTATTTATATTTATTTTATTGCTAAATTATTTCTTATTGTCTGCCTTAAAATCCGGTCTTTATACTTATTCATTTATACTCAAATGTATACAAACACTTATCCATGTCACCCCCCCCAGCACACAACAACATCTATACACAAATGTACAATGTACTTACGTGAAGTTTATAGAGTAACTATAAGTAAAACCTATGGATTGATATGCACACCTATCCATGATGACTTTTAATTGCAGTTCCCGATGCGTAGAATCATCAACAAATTTTAAAAAATTTAATATTGTAGTAATCTTCAAATTCCCCGGTTTACCTTATCCCATCCTGTGTGGAATAGGTTATAGAGAGAGGTTAATAAATCTGTTGAAAGAATATAGTATTATTCTATCGTTTTTACATGACAGAGTACGGAGCCTGCACTAACGAATTGTATTTCGACCAAATACACATCTATACTCATATTCTGTAGGAATTAATTTTTCCATTTAAATATATATATATATATATATATATATATATATAAGCTCGCAACTCAAAAGAATATATATATATATATATATATATATATATATATATATATATATATAATCATAGTGCCGTTGCCCTGTGCAAAACTAAATATAACTTCCATCACATATAGCAAGCGTTTAATTCATATTTTCTCATCAAGTGTCGACAAATAAAAGTATATTTTTGTATGACAAGCAAAGGAAAGGAAAATTAGAAGAGAAGACAAAAGCGAATTAGGAGAACATCCCATCATTTTCGTGTATCACCTACAATTTACGCGCAATGCTCGAACATGGTATTGCTACTTATTATTATAATCAAGGCTGCGAGATTGATATAAGCACCTGACCGATTAATTGCTTACATAAGTCCGTGTAAACTAAGAAATGTATAGTGTAGAAAAGGCAATTCATTCAGTAGACCGGTTTCATCCTTATTGGGAACTCATCATGTACTGGCCAGAATTTGCCACGGACAGGGCTCGAACCTGGGTACGTCTGCTTTGGAATCTGGTGCTCTAACCACTGAGCCCGCAGGACCAATTTTCGTTTAATGATATTTCTGCTGGTGTAAACCAGGCTGCGATTTTTTATTCATAGCAGTTCTTGAATGGTTAACACTTTTCTGCCATTTTATTTTTTAAATGCGACAAAAGAAAAGAAAGCCGTTTATATAACGCAGAGAATGATCAATTTGCAGCCAGATTTATACAAGCAGAAATAGTGTATTTGCACTTTGGGCCTGTACTGGAGATGATACACAAAATTGATTGAATTTTGCCCTATTTCACATTTTATCCCTGTTCTAATTTTCCGTTGAGTAAATCGTGTATTACGCACATATTTTTAACTTCACTGCAAGTAAATTATAGACATTTTGTTTGACACTTATAAATTTATGCGTTTTTAAATTAATTAGAAAAACTACAGCAGCATAATCGCGCGTATAATTGGCGTCAGTCTGTTGCTTATGTATTTATTTATGTATGTGAAAATGTGTAGATTGTACACATATATATATAGAGATTTATATATACATTTATAAAAGGATATAGGTGTATGCGTGAACTTTATAATCATGGCTTTGCTCAATTCTACGCATTTGACCAGACATGTGCGCGAAGAAGGCAACTAGTGAACTTCTGGTATCGTTAATACCACTGACTTGCAATGATTAAAATAAATTGAAATATAACGCTCTGAACGCGAATACCGAATTTGCCGTAGCAATTTGCATGTGAATGTGTACTGCAGCTTCGATACTTTGATCCAGAAATGCATAGGCTACCTTATTTCGAAGTGGATAGCACATGTTGTGACGATGCCTTCAGGGTAGCGATATCAATTGGAGTTGATGGTCGATTATCGAAAGGCCGCATTTGAATTTATGCCTCAGAAAAATGTTAAAATACATTTTTATTATATTAAAAGAATTACTACTGCATTGTAGTTTGTTGTATTGTACAGTGCTATAGTCACCGGTAGACGTAAAACGTTTTCACTTGATAATCTGCAATACTTCGTGTCTTCCTCGTTTCTAGGTGTATAATGAATATTTATTATAAATAAAAGATTTCCACTTGATGCTATCGCTCTAAAAGCAATAACAGGAAGATTACCATTCACAAATGCAATGCAATTTCTCAGCGGATAGCACGCATTGTGCCAATGCTTTACACGCTGTACACCTGGCAGTGAGAACATCACAAAATATTGCAAATCCGTTAGTGAAAAGCGGTTGCCAATGTCAGCTTACCAAGTTGCGTCTAGATAGCACATCTAGCTGGATGTAAGCCCAACTGATGTAATCGTTCAACAAACCATCTATGATTAAGCTGCTTACCTTAATAAAAATCAAATATAGCCATAAAATGGTAAAAGTGACAATCTGTCCAAATAGAAATGGTTCTATGTTAGAGGTAATAATCTTACATTTCGTAGCGAGATGCTTTAGCAAAAATACTACGGTTATTGCAATTGTGAATTTTTACCTAAATAACTTGGCAATCAAGTATATAATGCAAAAGATTTCCTTCATATAACTGAAATATTTGTCAAAATATTCATAAAGGCATACTTCTTAGAGGTCACCTGACTGTGATTAATTTCATACATAGAGACATTCATCTTAACACATGTTTTTAAAAGGCTTACCTGAACTGAGACGTTCTCTTGTAGCTTGCTCAAAATGGTTGATAAATTTTTTGTAAGATTCTAACTGAATTTCTTTGTTATAAGCTACCACCATTTCCGCCATGTACACATCTGTTCGCTCTAGCGATCCTAATATGTCGTCCTGTTTAAACGGGAAAACGGGAACTACAGGTCTTTGATAGCTAGAGCAAATCTGATTTAACTTTAATTGAGAAATTAATTATGGAAATTAAGGAAATTTTATTAAAAAAGATTAAAGATTGTAAAAGAAAATGAACCTGTGTGTAAAAGTTGTACAACAGGGCAACAAACTCACTAGCAAAGGGTAAGGTTTCAGAAACAAACTGAAATTGAATTTAGCATGAAATATCATTAATGGATCCTACTTAAGAATTTCTCATTTTATTATAAATGGTAATATCAGGACATTTAAGATATTTGCTTGACAAAAAGTCAATTGCTGAAATTTTGGTGATAATTGAATCACTGCGTAAGCTAGTTTTGATTACATTTTATAAGTGCCACAAAAAGTCAATAAAATAATAGATCCTAAAAAATGAAATTACGCCCTGATTGAATTCGGCCAATTTGTTGTTTATTGACAAAATCTACTAGAATTGATTTGGTTAATAAAGTGCATTTCGATTATGGTATGCGTATTCCGACCTGCAGATAATACCACTGTGGTTGCAAGCAGATGGCTGACTAACAGAAGCACGAGCTTCCTGCATAGAATACGTTGGTCAAAATTTTTCATAAAGACGCTTATTATTTGGTTTACAAAACAAAGCATTTCAAATTATCTGCGCAAATTAATATAATTAGCCTGCAGTATGAATCGATTAAAATCCTTCTTAAATCAATAATTTAAACATAAATTATTTTATTAGTTAACTGTTCTTTAATGATCACAGATTACATATGTGATTTATACACCTCACCTATTAAAGCAGAGATTTTAAATGGTTCTAAAAGTAATTATAATAACTAGGTACTGTTCGAACTAGGTCTAAAACAAAAAAATACAGAAGCAAATAAAATAGACTACACAAAACAGGAAGTTCAAATAATGTAACTAGCTACTTTGGAATCAAGATATAAAAAAACAAAAAGAGCAGAAAATATTTTCCAAAGAGTTGATAATTATACAGAATATTTTATTTCAATTACCTCTTTCAAACCAAATTCCTTAGAAGATCGCTTCAACTGATACTTTAGGAAGCTCCGCAACGAATTTAGATCAAAGTATTCTGTGATTTTGATTTGAACCAGTAGACCTTATTTTAAAAATACACACATATATATATAGTATTCTTATAATTAGGAAAAGAGAACAGACAAATAACAAAGTGGATAAAGGCCATTTATTTCGTGAATACTAATCATCTCTTATACAATCATACATATTTATACATTTTGGGTTTTCAATTGATTATGCTAGTGGTAACAAATCTGACTCGTTTTTACTTCTGTTTCTTGTTTTGGCTAGTTGGTGAGTGTGTATGCGTTTGTGTTTGTGTGTATGCGTATTTGCATGTAAAGGTCATTCTCGCATTATTGCAAAGTGATGTCTGAGATCTGGTCATTATTGTTTTGATAGCTTGAGAATTAACCATTTGTGCGCATTGTTCACTGTTACATATACAAGTGCTATTTTTCCCAGTATAGTTGATCGTTTCACCTTGTTGCGCAAAGTTGTCGTTTCCACATGGTAACAGCGCCAGTGTGGATTGCAGTGTTAAACGCTCACATTGTTTGGAGACTTCTGTCATCGTATGCGCCTCTGTTATTTCCACTTCAGTTTGTTGCCAATCCGATTGTATTTTTGTTGATTCTAGTCGAGGGCCTGTTTGTTCTTGACTGGATACTAGTAGATTGTTGTTGATTTTTGTTATTCTTGGCCAGTCGATAAGAATATCATGTTGGTGAAACTTTTGAATATTAAGGTCAGGTGCTTGTTGTTTTATGTATACATTTATATATGAATAAATACAACTATAAATAAAAGTTAACTGTTTATATCATAAGTAATCATTAACTAAAACTCTATAAATAAAAATTTTTCTGAAAGTATTTGATTTTACTGTTTGAACGCCTATAAAACCATTTATTAAATTAATCGGAATTTTTAACTTGTCCATTTTTTAAGGCTGTGAAATCACTGAACATTTTCTTCCATCACAAGACATATTAATTGTTGTTTAGATCGTTGGGTACTGATTTGTGATGTTACAAGACATTTTATGAAAAAACGAGGAAACAGAAAAATGACTTGGAGCTGCAACGTCCGGCAAGGTAAATTTCAACTCGTATTAGGAATTATGTAAATATTATATTTTGTATGCTTTTACCATTATGTTACCTCATTAACACTCCTGTTCGTCATCGAGACGCAATCCAAGTACAAACTTAACTTTTTCTATACTTGTAAACGATCTTACGCAAAGATTCGCAAAACAAGGTCTTAGTTTTCAAATCTAAGCCAGTTCTGCTAGTGTTTTAATATAGATTTTAATATAATATGTGCAACTGATGTGCAAGCAATATTAATGACCTTATCAAAAATGTGTCAATGAAAAGAATATTAAGAGGAAAACATTCAAAAAAATATAATGATAATATTTTAACTAAGTTTGCGATTTTGATATAAACACCTGACCCATTATGTACAAACCTTTGTCAGTATAAACAAAAAATTGTATAGCGTAGAAAAGGCAATTCATTCAGTAGACCGATTTCGTTCTTATTGGGAGGTGAGTACGTCTTGAGTATAATTTGCCGCGGACAGAGTTCGAACCTAAGCAAGTCCGATGCGAAATCTGGTTTTCTAACCACTGAGCCACCCTACCGATGTGGCAGGTTTGTTAGTTAGAACCTTAGATCTAAAGAGATTCCCTATAGACTACCCCTATAGAAAAGATTAACAAGAAAACATTAGTTAGTACATAGATGAAAATTGTGGTTAGTTTGCAGCAGAGTCACTCACTGGTTAGACAACCATATTCCGAAGCAGACGAGCCTAGAATTGATCGCTGTCCGTGGCCTATTCTAGACAGCACGTGTTGAGTTCTAAATTATGACGAAACCAGTCTACTGGACGAATTGTACATTTTACATTATACAATGTTTAGTTTATACTACCACGTGAATTTATATATTTTGTCAGGTTTTTCTAGTAGTGTCACAGCTTTGATTATAGTAATTGTTATCACCGCCCGTGCAACTAATTTACGTTTAATTATGAAAATGGCAAAAAGTTTAAATAAATAAACATTTTATAGTATTAATGCGAAGCACAAAAAGTGTATTCATAAAAAATTTAAAAGTAGTAATAGAAGAATGAGGAAGAAGATAAAATATTAAGATATTAAGCTAATTTATTTGTTTAAAATTAGCTTAAAATTTTGAAATAAAAAGGAATACAACATAGCAAAACTACCGTCTGTCTTACTCACTAACGCGTTTCGACGTTCTCTGATCATCATCAGGACATGAAAAAAAACGAGATTCAAACCGAAATTTAAATATAAGAATAAAATTGGATACGCGCCTCTCACCTATAGTAGTCAATGTTTGTTCAATTGTATAACTTATAAACACGTGACGAAAGATGAAAAAAATTATTGATCGTGATTGAATAGTAACTGTGCAGCCAACATTTCCAGGCACGTAGAATCTACGCAAGACTACTAGATTTGAGTGACGCATATCTAAATGTGCTTTCATCATATATACATTGCGATTTGATCCTCGTAAGTCAGATGGCCGACGAGATTATATGATGTTCATGCAAAGTCGAAACGCGACAGTTTGTGTCATTGTCGTTAATATTATGTTGTTCGCATGGTTTGCTATAAGTTTGCGAATGTGCTTTTTTTAAATATTATCAACAGCCACGCAATCGATGATTATTTAGTTGTCGTAGATATATTTATGTAGCAATACCTGCAAATCCTTCTTGCTTGTGACCACAAAGAAGTTCTATGTCGACACTTCCAGTTAAATACTCTGTATGTATGCAAGTATGTATTAGGTTTTGCGAACCTAGTAACAAATTAGTTCAGTTGTGACCAGAAGGATAAACCAAAGGCAGCATGAACGGAAAGTATAATCTCTGGATGTAAGACTACTAGAGGTGATCATCGCAAGTCAATGTGCTGTCGTGCTCTGATGATCATCAAAGAAGTTCAAAACGTGTTGGCATGTGTGACGGACAATAGTTTTTCTGTTTTTTGCGATTGGTTAAATGCAATTAGATCGCAAACTTGTTTTGTGAGCTATTATCACTATCCGCGCAAACAATAGGTTTTAAAGCTAAAGAAATGTAATAAATATTCACATAAAGCATAGATAATCTTAAGGGAGAATATTTGGGGCTTTTCATTCTGATTAGAAATCTATGTCTTCATTCGGAGTTTACTTTTGTTTATGATAAATTTGAAGTTCGTTTTAAACCAATGGGTTGCAACACATTTATTTCAAATCCAGATGTATTTCTGCAGGTATGTTGTTAATATTATCAACTTTAGATTTGACCTTGATACACTGATTATCATTTTATTAATTTTTCTAAGATTAAATTAAAGGTTTAATGCAATTATCCTAATTAGTAGTCCGACCAGTCTCTCCAGAGTGAATAACGACGCTGACCAATGTTACATACAAAAATTACACCTCGTTTTCTGCTCTCCCAGAAATATTTTAATCGTGTATTCCGTGTCTTAGACAAACATACATTTGTAATCCGCGTACGAAATTTTCAATTAAAGTGGTGTGTCTAAGGGCCAACTCATCTTCATTTGGATTGATTGATGACTGCTTAGGGTGTGTATTTGTTTCAGTACCGTTGTCAACATTCTACAATATTTAACGTCGTCCTTGAAATCTGGAGAAACCCCAATCTAACAGCCTTCTCCATAACATATTAAGGATATCATTTCTCTCTTGATATTTGTTTGTCTGCTTTAATACTCTTCTCTACGTTTCAAGTTTTATATTTAAAAGATTTAGTATTAGCAATGGAATTTGATTAATGAATTTTAATTGATAATGATTTAGGACTTCAATTTGATCGGAGTGTTGTAGTAAGAATAGGCCCTATAGTCGTCTCTTTCTAGTGTCAGACCATGTTGCTTTAATTTAATGCCCACGAACAGTACATTGCTTTTAGCTTCTTTTACTAAAATAAATCAAGATTTAATTATTGCGTTAGCGAATGTTTTGAGAACCTCTAAAATATTATCAGTGTGGTTCAAAATTAATAAATATCATCACGCGGTCTAGAAAAAAGTTTGTATTTCAGATGTGATTTCTAGAAGATTTTAGCTATTAAGGTTGGGATTCATCAGCAAATGGAAAGGATAATGTTTGTCTAATTATGACACTCAATGTATAAGCAAAATTTATATGTGAATATGAAACATCTCATCACCATAGTGTAATTGAAGTCTTGATAATCTCTTATTTAATTTACCGGAATTCAGTAAATTAACGTTTAAAATTCCTCGAGTTAGATTTACAATGTAAATTATAATTCAAACTGGCTAGTCAATCATTTGCCAAAAATTTCCACATATTAACAAGATCAATAAAATGCTATTGTTTCATAAAATTGTCACAAAATAAGTACAATTTCTAGTCCAGTATCATTAAAATTTTGAATTCAACTTCGAAGACTATCGAATATTCAAATATTACAAAAGGAAATTTTATGACGTATGAAGCAATAAAAAATACAACACTCTAATTTTAATCATATACCAATGCACTAGAGAGTTTTCGTGCCCAAAGTCCAATGCCGTCCTTATAGAAATTTGTTTTGTTAAGGTCTAAGCATCACATTGTAATATATCACTAGCACCGTTTTTATTTTAAAACCACTTATAATTAATGCGTTGATAATATATTTTCATATTATTATTCGGTCGCCTCATCAGTACACAATTTCCTATTTGTTTGATTTATTAAGTATAACCTAGTTAATTATTAGTTAATTCTGCAAGTGTTTAACTTGCTAGTTAGTTTTATATTTTTCATTTTAAAGCTCAAATAAATTCTAGCTATATCTATTTGTAATTCAGGGTTCAACATGTTAGAAGCATTTGACTTATGATAAAAGTGTGCATAATTCTTCCATTCTTAGACAAAGCATCGGAATTGCGTTGATAAGACCCCGATTTAACGTGTAGATCCATTAAAAATAGGTACACTACACTCTTCAATGTGGTTGAACAGTTTTCTAGTATAAAATATTTAGAGATGTAGAGATTAGCTAAATTTTATAATATGATCTCAATCTTACTTGCTCAGTTTACAATCTGGTTCTTTAAATCAAGTCTGCGAGCTTCAAGTAAATAACAATCCCATTGTATGTAATCATTTGTTGAACAAAATGCCAAAACTACCGACCGTCACAAGTACTGACGTGAGGCGAGTATAACGGCAAACTGACTAACGAGGATCAAACTGCAACGCATATATATTGAGAGAAAAATGAGATATGTGGCCTTCACCTTAGGTGGTCTCGCACAAATTTTCCTTCACTGGGACTTCCGGCTGCCAAATTTTAATGACTTCACGAGCATTATCATCTTTGGAGCTATCGCCACATATAAACATATAATACGAGTAAACAATCATTGTTTGCACGTGTGGTGGTAACTATTATTTAAACTAAGATTGCGAGCTCAAAGTAAACAACGATCCCATTGTTTCTAACCAATCGTACAACTTAACAGAATTACCGTCAGTCACACTCACCTTCCATAATAATTAACAGAGTACGACGGTAAAGTGACTAGTGAGGATCAATTAGCCATTTGTCTTGTATTTTACCAGTCAATTATAAGGAATGCGAGACTACTAGAGGTAAGAAGCACATATCTACTTTTGCTTTCAATATACATATTCATTGCATTTTGATCCTCGGTAGTCAATTTGCCGCTGTACTCTGATGATGATCATGGAAGTTTGAAACGCGTCAGTACGTGTTTTCTGACAGTAGTTTATCTATGCTGTTCAACGACTGGTTAAATACAATAGAATTGGTGTTTACTTTAAAATCGAAAATTGATTTATACAATTATTACCGCCACCCGCGCAATCAATGATTGCTTAATTGCACTATCTCGTTGTTTATTAGTCAATTTATTGAATCATTCATAATTCGCGTAGTGGAATAAGCATGTAGCATAGATTTTGTTTTATTCTTAAATCTTAATATAATAAATCCTATTTTTTGCATATACTTGACTACGGTGTGCATTATATATCATCGTAATTCATGCTTAACTTTTATATCATTGTTGTTAGTTTGAAAAAAAACTTAAAACCAAAACAATTTAAGTAGAAAATCCATTTTAGTACAGATTTTTCTTAGCGACATATTTGAAGCTGGCCTTATTTTTATCTCATCCTATTCTAACATTTATTTATGAGAAGTGCAGTCTTTAGTAGTCAAACGTTTGTTGGACCACCACAAATGACTCCATTATCACGTAGCCGACTTGTCGTCATTGTCAAACTTCTACATTACAGGCCCATGCCCGTCTGCTCAATCCAGACAGAAAGACTGCTCCAGTTCCAACGAAAATAGTAACACCCAGTAACAGCTTCATTAACCGGAGTTAGACCAATAAAAATGGTTTTAAGTACACAAATAAACGCAAAGCAGAACGAGTTAAAATTTCTTGCAAAAATTAGTTATAGAGATGATCGGTAATCGGCTGTCCGAATTCAAATCAACATTGACGCGTAAAGACAGGATAGCATTTTACAATACATGCTCAGATGCCACGGAAATTACTTAAATTCTTCTATCAATGTAACAAAGCCGCCTGCAATTCACGTTTGACGTCACAATCAAACGATTGGTTTTATCTTGTTCGAATACGTCGAGCGCATTCCTTATGTTCTTCACTGCCCATTGACCTCTTATACATTGGCCTCGACAGCATTAATCGATATTGCATCGATTTCCTTAACAACGTAAAGCAGAACAGATTCAGCTAAGCGGACATTTTGGTAGTCAATGCATTTGGAAGCATCATTAATTGCTCCATCATCCAATAAACGACTCGTGTCCATATTCTGTCTTTTTTAATGTAGACCCACTCACGTCTAATTAATCTGGCTAGAAAGACTGTCCCACGGTATGAGTTAGAAAATTTGTGACACATTGTGCAGAAAATGTTAACGAGATGCAAAATTGTGATATACAATTTGAAAGTGGAAGTTTCAACAGAAACGTTACTAAAACTAAACGAAATGTGGTAATTGCGAAATCGACTCCAAGCCCTAGACTGGACACGAATTCGTTATTATCCATTAGGTTAACAAGAACATTACCATGAAAAGTTGGACACGTTTAGGTTTTCCCATTAAACGCTTGTTACGTGGTAGAATATTGATGTTTTTGTCTGTTGGTCAACATTTCGTAAAATCTCCTTACTCCTTAATTGCAGGCAGCTTATGTTCAGCGCAGATTTAATTTCTAAGAAAATTAGAATACATCAGATTTTTTAGTTGGGAAATTTAAGTCACCGTTTATGCTTCATAAAAACTAAAAACGTCATACATACTTATCTTGACGCTTAAACGCGTGTTTTAGTGCATATTTTTTTCGAATCCTGTAAATAAAAACAGATATATTTGTTTAACTAGCATAACATTGTTGTGTACAGAATTGGTTCATAATCCGATACCTATTTCTTTATTAGCTTTATTTTCGAAATATGTCTTCTTGCTTCAAAGAAGACACTAACATATGAATATAGTGTTTTGTTCTAACAAAACTTAAAATTTCATTGCATTACCCTAGGAAAACAGAAAAATTTTGTAGAGAAAAATTACCTTCCTAAATCAAACGTTACATTTGTTCGATTGAATTCATTTTATTTAATATTTGGTAATTTTAAGGGTAGCAATATATATATATATATATATATATATATATATATATATACATATATATATATATATATATATATATAATATTAGGAGTAAAATGCACATTAATAACAAGGTAAATAATGGCAATTTATTTCGAGACTATTAAAATTCACTTTACAATCTTTCATTAATATACATAACGAGTTTTCATTGTAAAATGCAGATGGCAACAAAACTGGATTGGTTTTACTTCTATTTATTGATTGCAGCCCAAACTATAAATAGAAGTACCACCAATTCAGATTTGTTGCCACCCACATAATGAAATGAAAACGCAGGAGGTATATAAATAAAGGATTTTATAGTGCTGTTTATTAGTCTCGTAATAAATGATCATTTTCCACATTTTATTAAAGTGTTATTCTTTCTAATATAAAATATACTGTATAATATTCGAAGGCAGTAGACATAATAAAATATATATATATATATATATATATATATATATATATATATATATTAATCTTTTTTCGATTTAATTCTTGTTTACAGCTTCGTTTAAAGTTAATTTTCTTGGGGACAGTATGGTTTCAAATATGCTCCTTAATAGATAACGGTTCCTTCTGCATATGAAATAATCATCGGTACACACGATCAAAATAAATAAGTGTTGTTTATTTGACTAAACCGATCGAGATGCAGTACCATCTTATTAAAAGAGCATTTATTCTTACTTCGCATGTAAAATTGAATTTTAATATCATCATCATCATTATCATCATCATCATCATCATCATCATCATCATCATCATCATCATCATCATCATCATCATCTTCATCATCATCATCTTCATCATCATCATCATGTCCAGGCATACAAAATTCAAAAGTGACTAATGTTTCATTGCCACATAACCATTAGGAGTGAAAAAATTATATAAATGATAGCAGAAATAATATTTTAGACAAACTATTAGTCAGATTTACGAGAGAGAGAAAGACAGAGCGAAGGAATATCTTGCTAATATGAGTAAATTTTTCAGAATAACTCACAGAAGTGAGGCAAACTAAACCTCGTCACATCACCATTATGGCCAAATTAGCATTCGGGCAAGGCGACATCAGCAATACAGCTTCTTTGCGGATTTCACTGTATCACGTCGTAAACAAACCAAACCTGGCAGCTAACTTTGCCCTACTAAGGAAAGAAAGTTACGAAGATGATTCTAATAGACATCAGCAACAAAATCGCCACTGAGCTCGATTTGATGCCATATCGCTAAGGGTTTCTAACCAAGAACTATGAGATGAGTGGGTCCAATACTATCCAATCTATTATTTCTCACAAGCTGTAAAATGTGATGCATTTTACTCTTAAAATAATTAGGATATAGCTAATTTCCGTACGTCAAATTATTGAATTTTCACGCCAAATAATTGTAGTGAATAGTTTTTAATTTTTGTAAAAAACAGAAATAATAAAATAATTTTAACTATATTGAAATGTACCAACGTGAGACCAAGTTTGTAGCATACTTAATTGATTAGCATATTGGCTTCTTCTTGCTTTACCTGATTATTGGGTTGCGATTCGATTTTTTTGCATTCGCTGCCTTCCTGATTTATCCAAAATGTTCGATCTCCGAGTATGGAGAAATCTTTTTCAATGGAAAGCACATCACCTACTAAGTTGACAATCAATATTTCAAGTTATGCTTAAGAGATCTATCATCAAGTATAAATGGGGCAGTTTAAACTATAATTTCCAAATGAAATATTGATTGTCAACTTAGTAGGTGGTGTGCTTTCCATTAAAAAAATCTCCATACCCAGAGATCGAAAATTCTGGATAAATCAGGAAGACAGCGGATGCAAACAAATAGGATCGCAAACCGATAATCAGGTAAATAATCTATTCCCTGTCGCGCAACATGTTTCTTTTAATTCTACTTGCTTTACATAGAAAAATGTGGTCGAAAATTCGAATAGCATTGCTTATGTGTTGGCCGAGACTTGCATGAAATTAACTATTTGTTAGTGCAGTTGTTGATAGGTTTCGCCAACTTATGCTGACAAATTCCGTTCAACCTCGTCTACGTTTAACAAAACATAATTACCATATTTGTACTTGCTTGGGTTATGCTAAGTAGTCATAAATTAGTGCAACGAGAAGTAGCACGGATAAGCAATTAGTTTGAATAACGGTATGCACCAAGTAGTTTCCTGCGTCAACTCTCAGGGATGCAAAAATAAGCATAGCTTCGGATTAGAACATTTACTTACTCACCTTGCATTATTTTTCAAATTATCATTTTGCATAATATATTCATTGCTTAAGATTGTTTTACTCACAAAACAATAGTTAATAAAAAGACACTAAATAAATTGACTCGAAGTATGGTGACAGTTTAAACGGGGTTATAATTCATTTTTTCGATATTAGCATCCGTAATAAACGGTTATTAAAGTGGTCCAGTGGTTAAAGCAACAGATGTCTAAAAAAGATTTGCCCAGGTTCGAGCTCTGTCCGTGGCAAATTCTGGACAGTACGCCATGAGTTCCAAACAAGGATAAAACAGGTCTACTGGATGAAATGCCTATTCTACATTATACAATTCTTAGTTTATCTGACAAATGTATGTACGTAATGGGTCAGGTGTTTATATCAAGATAGCAATTTTGATTATGCGATCTTTGATTTCATATTAGGTCAATATTTCTCCACCTCGTGTGTTAACGAAATTGAGGCTATGTCTAATTTAAATGTAAACCCATTTTCACCTGGGCGGATTTACGCTGTTTAGAGTCTAGGAAATTAACTCAATCCCAAGTGATTTCTCAATCCAAATAGCGAAGTGACCCTGATTGGAGTAAGTAATTCCTCAAATTCTTATTCTCTAATTTTCATTTGTTTTAACTTCTCATATTAATTAAGCTGATTATTTACTAGCTCTTGTTCATTTAATCTGGCAGGATTTTTCGACTTATAATAACCCGTCACGTTGCCTTTAAATACTATATTTAACAAGGTAATTTACATTAATAACTGTAGTTTACCTTTGGTAAACGCACATGTGTATGAAATTATATTTAACTGAACGAATTAGAGTTATATACGCATAAATAAGTAACGCACAATTAAACTTCGGGAATTCGTCTGTCATCACATTCATTTCACTACGATGAGCGTAAAAGTGTTGTTATTTATGTAGAACTAAATGCTTCGCGTTAGAGACACGCACACATACAAGACACAAACTTATCTAGTGAGTAGTCAATGGTTCTTATGGGATCTGCTAATTATCTTAACTAGTGCGGTTCAAACAAAAAGTAATATTTGTTTTATTTCCTGTATATTCCGTGCTCCCATTAGCTCACAGTTAACGAATGTACTCAGAAGAAGGTCTCAAAATATTCGGTATGAAAACGTGGTCAGTTGACGTGGGAAGTATCCACATGGTTGCTTATATGCTTATCTATATATGCATAAGATATAGCGTGTGAACGTATCTATATATGGATGTTTTTATAAGATGTGGGTGTATATGCATAATTAAAAATAAGTAAATTAATAAAATTTAAATATATATATATATATATATATATATATAAATTTCTAACTTACTATATATGTGTACATGGTCTTGACACAGATATTTAAATGGAGAAATAAATTTATACAAGATATGAGTATTAAGGTGTTTTTGGTTGAGAAACGTTTCGTTAGTGTAAGCTCCGTATTCGATCTTGTCTAAACGATAGAATAATTCTATATTTTTTTTCAACAAATATGTATTGTGTTGCAAACCTAGTAACAAATTAGTTCAGTTGTGACCAGAAGGATAAACCAAAGGCAGCATGAACGGAAAGTATAATCTCATGCACATTCGTTTCGTGCTTACTGGCGACTCATCAGTAGGAGCCGGTATTACGCCCTTTAACCACTATATATTTTGGTCAAGAATGTGGGATAATAGGACGGTACAATCTCCTAGACGAATGTGTAAACCTGCATGTTTACACATATGCTATATTTCACACTATATAATATATATACCGAGTCTGTAAAGGATACTAACACTATGGCCATTGTGTTAGTAACTGATACCTTTTTTGAAATCGATGAGTACTGGATACTAACACTATGGTTTCCGAGTCGGTACATGATACCAACCTGATGGATATAAATTTATGCTAAAGTTCACCCAAATTGAGAATTACAACAATTTCCGAACACCTGTTACTCCAGTTAAACCATACACTCTGGCCTTCATCGATATCAGTTATCAACTTTCGCGGTAAGCATGACATCATTCAATTCAATATATTACAGTTAAATACTGTTTGTTGCGAAGAACTAATATATATGCAAGTATGTATTAGGTTTTGCGAACCTAGTAACAAATTAGTTCAGTTGTGACCAGAAGGATAAACCAAAGGCAGCATGAACGGAAAGTATAATCTCATGCACATTCGTTTCGTGCTTACTGGCGACTCATCAGTAGGAGTCGATATTACGCCCTTTAACCACTATATATTTCGATGAGGAATGTGGGATAATAGGAGGGTACTGTGTTTAACTGTTATTCTTCAACAGTTTTATTAACCTCTCTCTCTCTCTCTGTCTATAACCTATTTCAATCAGGATGGAATTAGGTAAATTGGGGGTATTTGAGGATTACCGCAATATTGAAATCAAAATTTTGTTCATGCTTCTATGCGTCCACAACAGCAATTAAAAATATAGACAACAGGGATAGGCGTGTATGTCATTTAAAAAGGTTTGCTTATAGTTATTCGATAAATGTCACTTTATTTGAATATACATATGTGTTTATATGTGGTTGGGTGCAGGGAGGGGGACAGGGATAAGTTTTTGTATACATTTGAGTATTAGAGACTAGGTATGAAGACCGGATATTAGGAAAACAATAAAAAATAATTTTCGAATTAAAATAAATTTAAATGTGGATACCACATTTGCCAAAAGTTGTGTTCTATTCCTGTTCGTATTGTGTCAACTCTGAAGATGGGACTGGAAATTAAGTCCCAAAATTTGGAAAGAGAGGAGTGGAAAATCTTCTTCCAACGTCATATTCAGACAATCAGCTGATGGAAGGCTTAAAAAATAAGGGACAAGTGAGAACCCATCAATCAAGGTCAATGACCAGAGCACCTGAAAATGTACGACATTCAAGATTTTACCGACGTAAGAGTGCTATCAATTGTCCCACACAAGAAAAATGCGGTCAAATAAACAACAAGAAGGACAGCACTGCACAAACAGATTCAACATTTAGGTGGTAATTTGATGTTAAAACATTACTTAGCTCGGAACGAACAACTATAAAAAGTTTGTTTTTTCATGCATTTTCAGTAAATTAATATATTTATTCAGTTGAAGCTCACAAGCAATTAGCCTAAACAATTTGCTTTTGTTGGGTAATCAGACCATTGAATTTGACAGGTGCCAAATACGGTTTGTGAAACTTGCTGGACAAAATATGCCACATGATGTGTATTTTTGTATCAGCTAAACCGACAGATTAATCAAGCGCAACGAAATCGTGCATTCCAGCGGAATATTATCGATCATATCTATCTTATTACGACCATGTCAATATTGTTAACTCTTGTTTAAAACTACCAGTTCGATTAAAATTTAGTTCAACTTCTGTTTCTTGTAAACGAAAGGTGAAACTAACATGTCCATGTGCAAATCAACACCTGTCCACACATACCATTAGATAACCATTGATCAAATCTGAAACATTTATTAACGTACCGCACAGATTACAGCAGGCTAAGGCGGGTGAAATTGGATAATGGCACGGCAGTAATTCCTTCTTTTTGTTGCAATTTACGAAAGTGCACACTTTAAGTTTTACCTGTGAGTCAAGTTTGAGAGACAAATAAAGAAAAGTGAACAAGTTTAAAATAGCTTATATGCTAAACTTTTTTCGGATTTAAAATATTGTGATATAACTATCTTTCGATTAGAAGAGTTACATTTTTTTTAAATCGAATAAAACTGAATAACAATCAACATTTATTTTAAAATTTCATTAAAATTTTTAACTTGAACTGAACAACACAGGAACAACTTTCTACAATGCACACGCGTGCGGCCATAAATTGCTAATACGCGTTTTCTAATAATGTCTTTGCTTCAGTGAAATAAGTCTAATAGCTGGCTGAAAAATGAGAAGAGTCTCTTTATGTTATTTATAGTTATATTTATGAACTTAACGGACTTGTCCAAATTTTTGGTGGTTAGAAATATGACTATGAATGCGAACGGACGTAAAGTTAAATAAATAACATAATAACGTTGATAAGGATCAGGTATAATTTCGTCAAAGACGCATACGCAGAATATGCCCTGCTATATTTGAAGGAATGTGTGCTTGAATGGGTATAATCCTGAGAAATTTATTTCCGCCTTTATTTGGGTTATCTTTAAAATCAACCAGGAATGTCAGTAGTGCTAGAACATATGACGTTATTTGTTTAAGCTGGTGGGCTCATCACTACACCACCTGGAAGATATTACTGCCGTCAGTACAAACCATGTATCTGATTGAGAGTTCACAGGACCTAAGCCTAATCCTGGTGTCATTTTTATGTATTTAGAATTAAAACAGTATTTTATGTAGTTCAATTATTATGCTTACATCGTTGTGTATGCTGTTTGACGTCTTTATTGTTGTTTTGTTAAAATAGTTCAGATGAAATAAATTAAATTATTTCATGCTTTAAATTTAGACATTCAAATATTTTTGTTGGTCCACCTGCAATACCTCGCGGTTAGCGAAAACAGTTCGACTGTATTCGACTAGCAATATTACTAGAATCAAAGTTCCGAACGTGGTAAAATCATACATACATTTGCCATTATAAACTAATCCTTGTTTTCTGTTAAAAAGGTGATTTCACCAGTAGGCCAATTTCGTCCTTATAGGGAACTCATTACGTCCTGTCCAGAATTTGCCGCAGACAGAGCTCAAATATGGGCACGTCTGCATCTGAATCCATTGCTCTAACCACTGGGCGACACTGCCACATACAACACAATTTTCGTCAATATACTAGCTTATGTTTCTTGGTTAGCCTTTCTTTGGGTTAGGCTAATATGACATCAATATTCTTTGGCCTTGAAGGATTTTAATAATATTATAAATTATAATTTTTTATCGAAGGCCTAATTAGGAATATTTGCCAAAGTTTACGATGTTGTTGCAAAAGAAGCATTTCTGTTGATGAGAACTTGATGTAACTCCTGGTGTATTCCTATTTGGAGACAAATTTTACTTTCCCAGTGTACTATTAAGTTTATGGGAGATGTCATGCACAAATGTGGTGATGCTGGAAGAGCCAAGATAATTATATTCTATCGTTGATAACAGCTATGGAGAATCAGAATTCTTCTCTGTTGTACTCTGTAAAATAATGTTACTTTAGGCAGCAGAGCTTTATTGTAGGATTGAAAACAATTAAAACAATTAAACTGCCTTTGCACAGTTGTATGACTAATTTGGCCAGTTGTCTTCCAAATTTAGATCTCAAGATTTAAAAAGTGCACATTCTCATTAACAATAGTTTGCTTGAAATATTAATTTATCATAACACTAAGCACTTAAATGAAGGCCTAAATAATTATTAATAAATATTCAATTTATGAATTTCCATGTTTAATAATGCACGATTTTCCTATTCTATGGTAGATGAAAATCATCGTGATGAAAAATCACAGTTAAATAACATTATATTTACAACTTCAACTGCAGCTAGCACATAGCCTCACATCCACATAAAATCCGAAAGGTTCAACGACGCACAACTATTAACTTCATAGCTATGTTTTGGCTGTAAATGCACATTAAGTTTACTCGTACTATGCTGTGCATGAGCACATAAAATATTATAAAGAATGGTGCCGAGATTCAAGACAAATACCAATTTGATATGATTGCTAAAATCAAGGTTGCGATCCTGATATAAGCACCTGTCCAATGATGCACATACATTTGTCAGTATAAACTAAGCATTGTATAGTGTAGAAAAGACAGTTCATCCAGGCGACCGGTTTCGTCCTTATTGGTTTCAACTGAAGGTAAGGCTGACCAGGAAACAGAATTTGCCGTACGACTTCAAATTGCATGAAGTATGCGGCACGATTGACATAGTGGATAGAGTCTCAGACTCAGAAACCTAAGCGCATTAATTGGAGTTCCGTCCGCGGCAAATTCTGGAGAGTACATAAAGAGTTCTCAATAAGGAAAAAACCGAACTACTAGATGAATTTCTAAGTTTATACTGATAAAATACATATTAGAAAAATCATACCATTAGAATTTAAATCCAAATAACTTCCCAAGTAGAATGGTGTATGTTGAAAAATTACAGATAGTGGGAAGTTAGTTAGAACTTCAGGTATTAGAAGAGTATACATAAGTTCCACCAGAAGTTAAGACTCTACAGGAAACATAAATTGCAATACGATATGTAATTATGTGTGGTATGCTATATGGATGGCACAGTGAATAAGGTCTCAAACTCTGAAGCGTATGTGCCACGGCTCAAATCCCGTCTGCGGAAAATTTTAGACAGTCTTTAAATAGTTCAAATTATGGATAAAAACGGTCCACTGGATGAATTACTTTCACACATACAAAATACATATAATCAAAACCTTGCTAGTAAATTTTAAATAAAATATTCCAATATAATTTAAAAATTATATAATAAAACATAATATGATATTGTATAGTACAATTTTTATTTTTTATATAAAACGGTGTGTATTAAAATATATATTAATAACTTATTCGCACACAAAAACACGCTTATATATATATATATATATATATATATATATATATATATATATATATATATATATATATATATATATATATATATATATTTCGAAACCTAAAACGCCGATGCAATGGAATGATATATATAAATGAACATCATTTCGTACATTATATCTTTACCAATGAAAGTCTTAAATTATCAATAGTTAATTAAATGGAGTCAGGTTGCTGCACAAAAATAACAAAATATCGGCCACCAATAAACACAGATTATATTGAACATAGCGATACATTTTTCGTTTCATTCGTTTCTTAATTGGAAGAAGTGATTATGACCTTGAAATTTATTCCAATTAATAAGCGTAATCCTAAATTAAAGTAATGATGACGAAATAAATAGAAGTCAAGCTATATCGGGAATTAAACAGAAATAACGTAGCTTCAAAATGACAGTTTTTTTAACCAGAAAGATCAAAAACTGTGTATGTGAACACGACAAAGAAATGGAAAATCTTTGATAGATGCGATTGACAACTTTTCTCCATGTCACATTTTCACGCAAGATCATGTCTGCGAAAAATGTATATGGTTGTAAACGTTCAAACATTTTTTCAACAAATACAGAATTTAATACGTAGTACCTGATGGAAAGGATGGCCTTTAAAAACTATTCCATTGCACAATGTTATTGCCTCAAATATATCTAAAAAATGAGTTATGCACTTTCTTTAAATCAGGTTTGCGAGCCTTAAATAAAACTGATCACTTCGTATTCAACCAGTCGCACAATTAAGCAAATGATGTTGATCATGACAGGCCGAAACGCGTTAGAATATGTGAGTGACGATAGTTTTGCTTTGTTGTGCGAGTGGTTAATTGAAATGGGATTCGTGTTTATTTAAAGCTCGCAAACGTTATTTAAAGAAGAGAAAAGTAATTACCATTTAACACATATATATATCTCTCTCTCTCTCTCTCATCATAATATATCATATTCTAGTATGAGCTCGATTCGTAAAGAAAAAATACATTAATAAAAAGGTTATAATGGTCATTTATTTCGAGAATACAAAGCTTTGCTCTACAATCTTTAATAATTGATATATGTTAGTGGTAATAAATATGAATTGGTTTTTTATTTCTTGTTTTGGCTGATTGGTAATTGTGTATGCGTTTGTGTCTGTGTGTGTGCTTGTTTCCACCACCATATTCAAATGAAAACACAGAATGTATATAAATGGAAGTTTGTAGAGCGAAGTTTGGTATTCTCGAAATAAATGGCCATTATACACTTTGTTATTAATGTGTTTTTTTCCTAATTATAAATATACTGTAATATATATATATATATATATATATTGCACAATATATTCAATTAGGAAGAAAAACAAATTTATAACGGAGTGGATAATGGCCATTTATTTCGAGACTATTAAACTTCACTTTACAATCTTTCATTTATATACATTCTGAGTTTTCATTTGATTATGCGGGTGACAACAAATCTGACTTGGTTTTACTTCAATTTCCTACTAGGTCTGATTATTAAGTGTTTATGCGTATGTGTCTGTGTGTGGAGCTGTTTGCATGGCAAAGTGATGACTGAGATCTGGTCATTCTGTTATTGATGGTTTGAGAGTTAACCAACTGGTCGCATTGTTGGCTGTTATGTGTACGAATGTTATTTTTCCGAGTGTAGCCTTTTGTTTTCCATTGTTCCGAAATTCTGTTTTTTCCACCCGGTAACAGCGCAGGTGCGGAATTCAGTGTTTAATGCATATATTGTTTGGGAATTTCTGTTTTCGTATGTACAGCTGCTCTTTTCCTTCAGTTTGTTGCCCATCCGATAGAATGTCTGTTGAATTTGGTCGAGGGGGTGTTTGGTTTTGCCTGGACACTAGTAAATCGTTGTTGGATTCTGTGATTCGACGAAAAGCTTTATAAATACATAATAATTTTTCTAATTTTGCTTTATGTAGATGTCAGAAATTGGTAAAATTGACTGGGTGCCCCATTATTAATATATGATCGGAAAAAGCTGATTTTCCTGACGGCGCCAAGATTTTTTAATCAATTTCTACGGTAAATGTTGCTGGATTCTGTTGATGAATTGCAACTTTGAAAGTCTAATATATGTGCTACAGCACATAAATGAGAATTTGTAGACTATGAATGATTTGGAGTGAATTGGCAATTGATCTTTGGCATCCAACATCATTATTCAATGTGTGTTAAATGTAATATTAATATCAACACTGGGAAAATTCTCCTTAGATATACTATTTAGCGACCGTGCAATTATTGAGCTCTTTACATCGCCACTAAATAATAAGTTTAGGAAAACCCACTCAACGGTTTATATATATTTCTAATTAGGAAGAAAAACATAAATAACACAGTGGATAATGGCCAGTTTAGTATAATCAAAATGATTTGCCATTATCGACTTTGTTATTAATGTGTTTTCTTCCTAAAAATATATATATATCTATATATATATATATATATATATATATATATATATATATATATATTTTAATGTCCATTTCTTTTATTTTAACACAGTATTATTATAATTAGTAAAACACAAATAATAAAGTGGATAAAGGCCATTTATTTCGTGAATACTAATCATCTCTTATACAATTATACATATTTATACATGTCATATTAACTTTAACACTGGGAAAGTTGTCCTTAGTTATTCTATTCAGCCACCGTGCAATTATTGAGGCTGGTACGTCACCTCTAAATGGTAAGTTTAGGAAAACCTGCTTGACGGTATCCTCTCTAGTACGAATCTGCCGTGGTCTGATGTTGACATCAATGAAACGCTCTGGGTAGTTGTTCATTAGCAAAATTTTCCTGAGGTAGCCTAGTTCTTCCTCAATCTTGTGTTCAGAGCAGATCTTCCTGATTCTGTTTGCTAGGTTGTTTACTAAGTTTCTTTTGTGGGATTTTGGCACACTACTGTTGTAGTGAATGTATTGTCCGGTGAAAGTGGATTTTCTATGTATGGCCAGTGTCAAATCTTCGTTTGCTTCTCGAGTGTTTGATGTCAAGGAAGGGAAAACTGTCGTCTTTCTCTACCTCGAGAGTGAATTTGATGTCTGGATCGACTCCATTTCCTTGTTTGAGGATTTCGGAAGGGTCTGCTGCTTCTGAGATGAACAACAAGATATCATCTACATGCCTTTTGTAGAGTGCGCACTGTTCAATTATACCTATTAGGCTCGTTTTTTCAAAACAAGGAACAGCAGTAAACGATGATTTCCATAGAATCAATTGAAAACCAAAATGTATAAATATGTATGATTGTATAAGAGATGATTAGTATTCACGAAATAAATGGCCTTTATCCACTTTCGTTATTTGTGTTTTCCTAATTATAAGAATATATATATATATATATATATATATATATATATATATATATATATAATACAATAATATGATACTTTAGAAACGTGAGTTTTAATAAAGCTTATATTGTCCTTTCCTTGTACAAAAAGAAAAATAATTTTTATGAGGTATAAGAGCCATTACTTTTTCATACCTTTTTCTCAGGTATTTAAAAATGAACATCTCATTTTTTATAAATAAAAAGACTTAGCACTATAGTAATATGTAACCATGGGGAGAATGTGAATTAGGGGACTAACCAATCAATTGCGTGCGTCACTTCTAGTTCAAACTCAATGACCGAACATGCTTCTTCTGCTTCGTCCAGAGATAAGATATTTACTAAAAAAGGAGTTAGCCACGAACGAAGCTTTAAGGATAAACAGATTGCAGCCGGATTTATGGAAGAAAAAGAAGCATGTTCGGTCATTGAGCTTTAACTGGAGGTGATGCCCGAAATTGATTGGTCGTTCCTCTATTTCACACTCACTCCAGGTTTATATTTTTCTTTTCTCTTTGGACTTTCAATAAGGTTTAAATTTAATGCTAAAGCTAATAAATATAAATGCCGCAATAAAACTGCACACGTAACGTGTATTTCTGTTTGTAGGCTATACGATAAATATATCAAAACATATTCTCCATAATTCTCATAAGATGATAATAATTGTCGAAAATGAAAGGTTTTTTTTCTAAATGATCCTATCACAAGTTATTAATCTACCATATTCTTACATGATCCCGTTTTTCAAGCCTTAGCATAATCAGTGCTAATTATTTGCTAACTTAGAAAACAAAAGTCGAGAAGAGGAAAATTTAAACGTGCAAACATGAAGGAAACCGCAGTTTCGAGAAAGACATTTGAAAAAATTATACGAGGGTAAGTACACAATAACACGCTTACCGACGGATAAGACGTAGATGGTTGACAACCTTTTGCATCGTTGCATGATGTCTGTCGGATTTTGATTCGCGTGTAGTCTTCAATCTCTTGTGCGAGAAGTGCATTGCTTTCATCATCGTACATACTACGGAACGGCTCTTTCAACTATTAAAATGGACAAAAAACAGGTGTAACGGTCTGCACACTATATGTCACGTGGAACGATTTAGAAAAATACAGACTTCAGGAGTAAAGTGACAACAGATAAATCTTCCGCTGAATTCGAGAAAATTAGAGAATTCGAGCAAGTATAGCGAAAGCCTAGGTGAATAAAAATAAAGTCAGGTTAACAAATAGTCACGTTAGGTAAAATTGCTATTTCATACCTGCTATTATCTTTAAGAATTTACTTATCATTTACCAACGAAAAAACCTTACAATAAACATAATAAATGAAATTAACCTGTTTCTCGTGTTGCGTTCCGAGTTGTTTGCACCCGCTGTCTACCTGAATTTGGTAAATATTTCGGCCTAGGGATAAGGAGGCCTTTTTCAATTGAAAGCACATCCTACACACAAATGACAATCAATGTGTCAAATGGAACATTTTAGTTTAAACTGCCCATTTATACTTGTTGTTAGATCTCTTAAACATAAATTGTTTTTTTACTAGGTAAGTGTATGTCAAATTGGTTTGTGTATTTGTCTGCATGTGTACACTAATCGAAATGAGATTACAGTGATTTAATAACAAACACTGACGACTCGCTAGATAAGCGTACGTCATGACTGTGTGTATGTGTTCTCGTTTGTTTTGGATTGAGGAGTAATCAATTAATGCACGTGAACACTCATCCCAGTGAAATTACAGCGATTTAGCAGCATCTGACTATTCACTGGATAAGCAAATGCTACGTCTCTGTGTATGTGTGTATGTGTGTGAGTGTTTGCATAAGACTAAGAAATAATCTGTTACACGTAATTACCGGCACGTGTAACAGTCATTCAAATGAAGCTAAAATGATAACAGTCATTGCATAAATGCACACGTACCTTCATAAATGAAGTAATTGCGAGTGGCATCCCGGTGAGGACAGGGCAAGATACGGTGAATATAATAAATAATTAATAATTAGGAAAGCTATATTAGAAACGGATAAAGTGTTTTAATATGGTAGAAATTTGAAATAAAATAAAAAGGGTTCGTAAAAGAAATTTGAATATTGCCTGATAAAGAAAGATAATAGTAATAATGCAAAGAAAGTATGCCTTTTTTACCCTCCCATCATACAAATATAAATGGTTGTTAAAAGGCGCTAAACTAACAACAGAACATAAGGTAATAGATAAAATAAGATAAAAAGAAATCAAGGATGAAAGTATAAGATAGTCGGAAAATAAATTAGGAAATATTGAATTGATCACCCTTCACCTGAAAGCTTTTATTTATCTACTTATTATGCAACAACCAGTAAGCACGAAACGAATGTGCATGAGATTATACATTCTATTCATGCTGTCTTTGGTTTATCCTTTTGGTCACAACTGAACTAATTTGTTACTAAGTTCGCAACACCTAATACATACTTGGATTACCGCGTACATTATTTTGAGTATGGCCACCACACATTCCGTGTGCAAATGCACAAATATGCATGTCTTATAGTATGATCAAGATCACTAATTTAAAAGCAATTACAAGCATGTTAAAAATAGTTTTCTTTCATGATCAAAGACAAGACGAAATTTAGCACACTAAATACCTAATACTTTCCCCTCTCCTTGTTTGCAAAAAGGAATATAAATATTGCTGACAGAGAGTTCAGACAAGAAGCTTAAACACGGAGCGAGTGTGCAATTATGAAACATCGATTCATTTACATTAATAGACTGTAATTTAGGACCGATGGTCTTGAATGTCATTATGTTTGCATAAATTGGGCTCTTACTTGTAAAGGCATGGTAACTTATGTTTTGCTAATGCACTTATGCTCTAGCATATAATAATTATTTTCAAATCAATTGCTGATGAATGTTCTCTCAACGTTTAAGTTAAATTGTGCGCAATTGCAGGCGAGTACTTACCATTAAACTCTTAGCAGTCATTTAATATTGCAATTTACTATTTGCTAACTTTCTGTCGATCGGCCTTGTCAGTAGGAGCCGGTATTACGCTTCTTCCTTACTATATATTTGGTGAGGAATGTTGAAAAGTGAAACGTTAAATCTCCTATACGAATGTATAAAAATGCAGTAGTGAAGCTAACTTCATATAAAGTCTTCGACAATGCGACTTCAAAGCTAACTCACGTTATATAATGTATATATATATATATATATATATATATATATATATATATATATATATATATATATATATATACATTGTACCCTTCCTGTGTGCAAAAACAAAAGAAATTTTATCAGATATAAGAAAATTTTCTTTCTCATGGTCTTCTCAAATATCTACTCATGAACATATCTTTATATATAAATTGGAAAGCAAAACAAGATAGAAATATGTGAACAAAGAGAGTGTGAAAAATAGAAACCAATCAAATTGCGTGCGTCACATCCAGTTCAAGCTCAATGCTTGTACGTGCTTCTTCTGCTTACATAAATCCGGCTGCAATTTGTTTATCCATAAGGCTTCGTATGTGGCTAGCTCCCTTTTGTTTTTGCATTTAGTAATTAATTTGAATGCTACGTCTGGAGAACATACGTGCGATGTTTCGATGATGTGTTGCGCAATAGCAGACGTGTATTCACCATTTGATTTAAAACAGGCGTTCAAGTTGCAATGTTCTCTCATTCGAGTAATTAACCGTCTGGTCGATCGGCCTACGTAAGTTGATCGACAACTTGCGCATGTATATTGGTAAATAATATTTGATATCGACATTAACGGCTGTTTCTCTTTGATTGCTGGTAAAGGCAAGTGTGTTACCCTAAATAACACTCGTAGTTTGGCTGCATTAAATGTGCGTGTCAATGCTGCTTCAACTTTCTTTTGTGCCATTCGGGAATATATATTTATATATATATATATATATATATATATATATATATCCCGAGTCTGTTCAGGATGCCAACACTATGGCTATTGTGTTAATAGCCGATACCAACGTTAAAGTAGGGAAACGTTGGAATGATCGAACACTCTTTGCGGAGTCGTTACATAGTACCAGCGCGATAGATTTCAACGTAAGCTATTGTTCACCAAAACTGAGAATAAAAATATTCCTTAACATTCGTTATTCCATAAAATTCATATACCATGGCCTTGATCGATATCAGCTATCGCACGACATCATCAATTAAATATATAATAGTTTTATACTGATTTTGGCGAAGAACTAATATATGCGCAATTATGTATTAGACGTTGCGCATCTAGTAACAAATTAGTTCTAATATGTTTTGTTATGTTGTTCGAAGACTAGTTAAATACAATGGGGTTGGTGTTTACTTCAAGCTCGCAAACTTGATTTAATGCATTGTTACCACCATTCGCGCAATCAATTATTGTTAAACTGTATTGTCTATATATGTATATTTGGCGAAAGCTGTAAACAGTTAATGTTCGTGACTGCATAGAAATTGTGCAGCCGACATTTCCAGTCAAGTTCAATGTATGCAAGACTGCTAGAGGTGAGAGCCGCATATCTAAATTTGATTTCCATATATATTCAATGCGGTTTGATCCTCGATAGTCAGTTTGCCGTCGTACTCTGATGATGATCATGGAAGGTCGAAACGCGTCAGTGCGTTGCGGCTGGCGGTAGTTTTGTTATGTTGTTCGACGACTGGTTAAATACAATGGGATTGGTGTTTACTTCAAGCTCGCAAACTTGATTTAAAGCATAGTTCTATTATGACCAGAAGGATAAACCAAAGACAGCATGAACGGAAAAACTATTCTCATGCACATTTGTTTTCCCACATCCCTTACCAAAATATAAATTGGGTAAAGGATGTAATACCGGCTCCTACCGACGTGACGCCAGTAAGCATAAAAGGAATGTGCATAAGATTACACTTTCCGTTTAATGCTGTCTATGGTGTATTCTTCTGGTCATATTTTAACTATTGTGATACTAGGTGCGCATCAAGTAATACAAAAAACAGAATAACTTTGTTCGTAATGACAAGGATCAAATAATTGTGGGATATCTTGTCGGGAAAAATATAATTTTTCTACGATAACGGCTGACATTTTGTTAATTCTGGTAAAGACAAATGCACTGTCTTATAACAATTGCCTAGTTTAGCGACTTTAACTATGCGTTTTAAACCACCTCATAATGTTAATTGTATTTGCAAGAAACGCTTTCCCTATTTAATTAAATTTGTAGATAGACGTCTTCTTTTGTGGTACCATACTTGTTTTCTTCATTTTTTGTCATTTTTACAACTACATCAATTAGTTGCTTAGGATATCCGTAAAACTCTTTACAATTCTCAGTTTATTATATTTGTCAGCTACAAAATCGGAATTCTCTAGCTTTCAGACCCAAACTATTACTAATTTATATTAAAATGTGACACTACTGCTCCAGTGAAATAAGCGTGTAGACCAGGTTTGATTATGATTAGTTGGTCTTTTTTCATTAAGTACACACAAGGAGGGCAGTCCATTTCCTTGGCCATGCTACTAATTTAAACTTCTGTATTTTAAACTTGTTTAAATATTTGCAACTTTGATAGAATGTAAAGAAGATAATAATAGCCAGGAACGAACCGTTTGGTTATTATCACGTTAGCTAATGATAAAATTTCCACAACATTCATTTGTTAATGTTTGTTTTATTTAGAATAAAAATGACAAATTTTCGTCCATAACAGAATAAATTTACGTAGAGTTTGTTCTGAGATCGGCAACGTTCTTTATTTTAGTCTACCGCCTGACCTTTAATGTACATCAATTAATCAAATGGACCATTCGAAAACAAAGATGTGATATTTACCAGATTTTCGGATTGCGTACCGAATTGTTTGAATCCACTGTCATCATGATTTCGCCTCTGGATATGAAGGCCTTTTTGAATGGAAAGCACATCACACACTAATGGCAATCAGTATGTCAAATATATGGCGAAATCATGATAACGGTGGATTCAAACAATTTGGTACGCATTTTTTTAAATCAAGTTTTCGAGCTTGAAGTAAAAACCAATCCCATTGTATTTAAACAGTCGTCGAACAACTGGTTCGACGACTGTTTAAATACAATGGGATTGGTGTTTACTTCTAGCTCGCAAACTTGATTTAAAGAATTGTTACCACCACACGTGCAATCAATTATTGTTAAATTTGGTACGCAATCCGAAAATCAGGTAAATAATCTATTCTTTGTCGCGCAACATGTTTCTTCTAAAGATGTGATATGTTTCACGTCGGTGCATGTTGCGGAATATTGTCCTCCGTCATCATACATATTTTAACATAAATAAATGTATGGACATCTCTGGAAAATAATTAAACATAAGCATACTTGATTTTGCCAGTATTTAAATTAAAGGATTTTCCTGCCATATCAGCCTAAACTATCAAGGCTTTGTGACTGTTTATCACAAATTGCCAGTTTGGTAAATCCGAATTTAAAAGAAGAGGAACGCAATAAAGCTAAACTTGATGGAAGTTCTAGTCGCGATTAGGCAAAAAAGAAAAAATGCATTCAAGCTTGGCGCATTCGGGTTTGTGTGCATTGTTATAAAACTGGTGTGCCTTCAGAGCCAAAAATAAAATGCATTTAATGTATATATAATTAAAATCATTTAGAGCCGGGCAAACGTCAGCACGAATCTTGAACAATTATACACTTGCATTAGTGAAAGGCTTGGTTCCGATTGTATGAAAACAATGAAAAAATAACGATTCTTGGACTTTGTCGTTCTACCGATATCCAGAAGCTAATATTTAACATTTTCAATTGTATTTCTCAAGATGTGTACACCAGTTATGCTTCGATGCACCATGCATTCACTAAGCGTATCTAAATGGTGGTATTTCACATAATTCAATAAGTTTTTGTTGCTTTGGAAATCTAGTAAAACTGCTGCTATTAAATTGACTGACTTTAGGTTATGATAATTAGACTTGAGAGCATCACGCACGTTGTTAAATTGTTGAGCATTAAACTAAAAAGTTTATGCGATATGGAATAGATTAGTTACCTGGCACTTGCTTTGCCCAACAAGGGTTTTTCATCCATTGTCTTCAGTTTATTCCGTATATTTCAGTTTTCTGTCTCGGAAGCCTTTTTCAACGGGACTTAAATAACACAAATAATTTGAATTATTGTTTGTGTTTTCTGAACTGTAATTGATAAATTTCCAATAAACACGGACCCGGTCTACTGGATGAACTGTCTATTCTTAATTACAGAATGCTTAGTTTACACTGACAAATGTATGTATATAATTGGACTGGTGTTTATATCAAGGTCGAAGTCATGATTTAAATAATTTTTATCACCGCCCGCGCAACCGATGTTGGTTTAATAATATAAATCTCCAATATAAATGTCAGACTAAAATGACGAGTTGGCGAAGGATGGTGGAAGGCCAATTTGTGACGCAATAGATGATGTTGATCGTTACAGAATATCACGATGGATTTAAAAATGCATTATCACTCAACATCATACGGTTAAATTTGGTCTTGTATTATTTATAACAATATTCTAATAATTTCAACCCTAATTAAATTTGAAATAATGTACGATTGTTAAACATACCAATGTCCACATATAGTAATAAGCCAAATCTGCATATACTATCTTACCTGGCCACGATACTTAAGATTGCCAACTTCAACTAATTTGCTATCCAATTTAACTTTGTATGTATTGTCCGGTAAGAACACAGCGGTGTCGTACTGTGACGGAACCAATCTAACTTGGAGTGGCGAATCTCTCTTTTCTTTTGAACAGTCATCGCCTCGCTTTTCGCACCAATTGTGTGGATCAAACCAACGATCTCCTTTGTGCTTTTTGTAAAAACCTCTTCGACCTGATCATGTTTTAAAAATAGACAAGTAATAGTTCTCCATTTTAATTTACTTTCGTCTATCGCTAATTTAATAATAATTTTAATATAAGCATATTAATAATATAAAGCATTTTTTACTGATCGTACTTCAAAAACATTAATTATATTAATAAAGGTTTATTTTGATTGGTTTGATTTACATTTTATAAATCAGCCTTTAATTGAAGATTAAGTGGGTGAAACTTGAATCTTTGTGTCCAGATTATTGGTCTTGTTCATAACAGTTGCAAATTAAATAACAGCAATTTCGCTTAAATCCAAATATTACTAATAATTCAAATTTAACAGATTCTTATTCTGTGGATTTTCGATTTGTGCTACACTTTAATTTTATGACAATTTTAAAATACTGCATAATAAAAATAGCTCTCCCATATCAATTGAAAAAGAATATTATGGACAGAGAGTTAGCATATTCTAACCGTACTTAATTAATAACAGTAAAGTAATTGTGACATGAATAGAATACATTTGGAAACTATGAAACTTTGTTTTGTATTTTACTAGAATCTAGCTATTTTGAGCTATTTGAATTACGGGTAGTAGGTTTTTATTACGATTTTAAATTTTTCTATCTTTAGAAAACAGACCGTATTAAATTCGTTTCAGAATATAGCTTTCTTAAGAGCTGGGATTTTTATACTTTGTATTTTATGGTATAATATATTAAGGTTGTTTACAAAACAAAAGTACATTTGAAACACTCATGAAAATAAACGGCGATTTAAACAATGAAATAAAATGTAGAACCGAAGGCGTATTTAAAATAATATGCTTTAGCATTATTCCGGTGTTAAATGGTAAAATCCATCTTTTCATATACAAGAAATATTTCTTTCTCATTTATCCTTTATGATTTGCAATTGGTCATATTTTTATAGTTTTGAAAGTCAAACCAATTAGAACATTGCGATGGGGAGAGTTTAAGAAAGAGGAAAGCGTACATTCTTTATCATGCATTAGCTTTAATTCAGCCTTATTACTCATAAATACTTTTTCTGCTTTCATAAATCATTTAATTTGTCAAGTATCTAAAAGAAAATATCTGGTGACTATATTTTGGGGACTTTCGTAATATGTTGCACAGATAAAGATCTGCCTTCCCAATTCGGGGTGACACAGGCGTTACAATTGCTGCAATACTTCTCTAAAGTAATTAACCATTTGGTTGATCGGAGTTCGAAAGTGCATTGACAAATTTCAAAATCGTGTATTAGGCGTTGCGGAAGGTATAATTAAGTGTATTTTCGTTTCGTACTTAGTGGCGACTCAGCAATACAAGCCGGTATAACGCCCTATACCCACCACTAATTTTGGTGAAGAATGCTAGACAGTTGGACGATACATTGTCTCACATTCCTTAACAAAATATATTGTGGGTAAAGTGCGTAATAGCGGCTCCTATTTATCAGTTGCCAGTAAGCACCAAACGAATGTACACATGAGATTATACCACATTGTCGTGCAGACTTTCGTTTATCCTTCCTGTCAAATTTGATCTAATTTGTTACTAGGTCCGCACAATTTAATATGCAATTGGATATATATTAGTTCCCCGCAACAGTATCTGGCAATCGCAATTATTTCAGGTCGACAGAAATAGCTTTTTTATTACATTTTTGTTATATTTCAATGCGTTACATCAATTCTTATATTTATATACGCTATAGTTTCCAATTTGTCTAACCATTTTGCAGATTCTTTAAATACATCCAAAATACTAGTTTGTTTATATTGACATAGCAATACACTGCAAGAAAGCAAATACTATATAGAACAGATTGGATTGTGCTAAATTTCATTTTTAAATATTTCCTGAGACATCTTTCAGAAGCACATAATAGAGATGTAAAAATTTTTCTTTGCACTGTTATCAATTAATATGTAGATTTTCGTGAGATTTGCTTAAGGTGTAAATCAGTGTTCTTGAAATTGATCTGCACTTATAAACAAGGTAATATTGTCAAAATAAAATATTTAAAAAACTATTTCTGCAGCCTTCCTTCATTGACATGTTGTCAAAATAATCTGGGGAAGATAGGGTAGCACCCGTGGTCACACAGTCCACAAATAAAAGCTATGCAGACCAGGTAGGCTAATGGCAAATTTTTCTTTTTTGCATTAAAGTTTTGCATTAAAAAAATTGATTTTTAACTTTTAACAATGATATAACACTTCATGAATTTTTGTTTCTAGAGTCGATAAATGATAGCCTTTTATTTTAACATATAATTCTTTTCGAATAATAATTTTCATTTGATTACAAGCCAAACCGTAGCATATTGATTATCAGAATAATTATTTTTAAATACGAAAATGTTAGAAAAACAATTTACTATGAAACGAATTCATTGTCAATATTTGATAAATGTGAACTAGATAGCCATTGGTTTAAAATTTTATTATTTTATTGAGAACACTGACATGCTTTAAAAGGTATTATTTTCCTATCGAAAGCAATACAATAATTTTAAATCTTTCAAATAGCTTCAAACTTTGTAAAAAAATTTTACCATTGCTTGACATGAAAGTGATCGAGGTGCCTAGTATAATTGTACCGTTTACAGGGAGGACCTATTAATTAGAAAAAGACAAAAATTAAAACTAAATAAAATTTAAAAAGTGGTTTTAATCAAAAACCTACTGATATCCAAATAAAGTAGATCTATTTAATGAAAGTAGTTTTGTCGCTGTAATATTGATATCAAGGTATTTTTAGTCTAAACAGGCAATTGCGCGAAAATAATTGAGTATAGTGGATAAGAATGCAGCGTAAAGTCTTAAACTATTGTTAAACGATAATTTCCTGACATTTAAATTGATTCGACTACGTAAACATGCTTTTCTAAATGGTATAATACACAAAGGTACAGAAAAGAAGCAAATGACGTGAAACTGGTCTTATATCTTATTGGCCAAGAGGAGGATTCGGAAACTTCAGTTGAATTGTAATATCGCAATAGCGTGCTGGATCTCCAGTGTCTTTGGCAATAAATAGCAAATAACTGCTACAATTGGGATATTAGACGTGACAAATTGAAGCAAATCAAGACTTATGAAAAATAAGAATGCAAAGTATGTTAGATATGTATTATCTAAAACATTTACTTGATCTTTACATTTAGTTACTAAATAAGGCTTAAGTTTGGTAACTGAAATCGTAGAATCGTATCTCAATGTCTGCAATCGAAGTTCCAAGTATTCAGCAGCAAAATGTCAATTTCTTTCTGACTTTGAAAGCTATGGTGATCAAAGATCAACAAATACGGCTAACGTCTCGATTAGCTACGAAGCATAGATACGACTCTATTTTTTAAAAAGCTGTTATTTCCAGGGTGTTTTTAACATAAATATACGACTCTATTGCCTGATTTATAGTGAAATAAAAGGTTATATTTTTGTGTGATAGAACTGGAATTTGAAATAAATCTGCCTGGTTGTAACGCCAACAAACGATTTTACAATAATTATTTATAAATAGTTGATCGTATTTCTATATATATACATATATATATATATATATATATATATATATATATATATATATATATATATATATATATATATTCTTTATTATGTTTATTGCCTTCAAATTTTACACAGTATATTTCTAATTAGGAAGAAAAACACATTAATATCAAAGTGGATAAAGACCATTTAATTCGAGAATACTAAACATCGCTCTACAATCTTTCATTTATATACATTCTGGGTTTTCAATTTATTATGCTAGTGGTAACAAATCTGACTCGTTTTTACTTCTGTTTTTGTTTTGGCTTATTGGTAAGTGTGTATGTGTCTGTGTTTGTGTGTGTATTTGTTTGCATGTAAAGGTCATTCTCGCTGTATTGCAAAGTGATGTCTGAGATCTGGTCATTTTTGTTTTTATGGCTTGAGAATTAACCATTTGTGCGCATTGTTCGCTGTTACGTGTAGGAGTGCTATTTTTCCGAGTGTAGTTTATCGTTTTACATTGTTGCGCAAATTTGTATGCTTCACCTGGTAACAGCACAAGTGTGGATTGCAGTGTTGAACGCTCATATTATTTGGAAACTTCTGTTACCGTATGCGCCTCTGTTATTTCCTCTTCAGTTTGTTGTAAATCCGATTGAATGTTAGTTGATTCTAGTCGAGGGCGTGTTTGGTCTTGCTTGGATACTAGTAAATAGTTGTTGAATTTTGTTATTCTTGGCCAGTCGATTAGAATACCATGTTGATGCAACTTTTGAATATTTAGGTCAGGTGCTTGTTGTTTTATATAAAGGGCTTCGTAAATAAATAATTATTTTTCTGATTTTGCTTTATGTATAATTGAGAAATTGGTCGAATTGACTGGGTGCCCCGTTGTCAATATATTATCGGAAATAGCTGATTTTCCTGACGGTTCTTTTGTTAATCCATTTCTGTGGTAAATGTTGTTGGATTCTGTTTATCAATTGCTTCTTCGTACGTCCGATATATGTGCTATCGCACATACATGAGAATTTGTAGACTATGAATGATTTGGAGAGAATTGGCAATTGATCTTTGGCATCCAACCTCATGATTCTCTGTGTACTAAATGTCATATTAACTTTAACACTTGGAAAGTTCTCCTTAGTTATTTTTTTCAGCCGCCGTGCAATTATTGAGGTTGGTACGTCGCCTCTAAATGATAAGTTTAGGAAAACCTGATTGAAGGTATCATCTCTAGTGCGAATCTATCGTGGTCTGATGTTGACATCAATAAATAGCTCTGGGTAGTTGTTCATTAGCAAAATTTTCCTGAGATAGCCCAGTTCTTCCTCAATCTTGTGTTCAGAGCAGATTTTCCTGATTCTGTTTGCTAGTTTGTTTACTAAGTTTTTTTTGTGGGATTTTGACACACTGCTGTTGTAGTGAATGTATTGCCCGGTGAAAGTGGATTTTCTATATATGGCCAGTGTCAAATCCCCATTTTCTTCTCGAAGGAAGGGAAAACTGTCGTCTATCTCTACCTCGAAAGTGAATTTGATGTCTGGATCGGCTCCATTTACTTGTTTGAGGATTTCAGAAGGGTCTGCTGCTTATGAGATGAACAACAAGATATCATCTACATGCCTTTTGTAGAGTGCGCTCTGGTCAATTATACATTTAGGCTCCTTTTTCAAGATGTACACGTATACATCTGCCAGGAGGGTTGCAATGCAGCTTCTCATAGCTACACCATTGATATCCCTTCAAATGTAAATTGCACGTTTTTTGTACTTGGTAATATGAGGTCTTTGATGTCATTGGTGGCTATAGAAAAATCAAAAAACTCATTTTTGATAAGGTCGCACAAGATCTCCATTGTCTTATCCAGTGGTATGTTTGTAAATAAGGATGAGACGTTAAGCGAGACCATTTTTATCCTGTAGAACGTTCTTCCCCTTCAGTTCATTAGCTAGCTCGAAGGAGTCCTTGATAGTGTTTGCGTTTATGATGCTTCGTATTGGTTAAAGTATTTGGCAGAGAAACTTGGCTGGTTTATGCTGTGGAGCGTTGATCATTGACATAATAGGCCGCATTGAGGGAGCTCCTGAGGCTGTCACGGCTTTCTGTATATTTTGTTTGCCGTACAATCTTGCGGTGTTTGTTCCGACGGGTTTTGCCTTTTGGATGTCTTCTATGAGTTTTGATCTAAAATCGGAATAAGCCATTGATGTTAAAATGTGTTTTTCCATCTTTTTCAGAATTTCATTAATTATTGATTCGATATTTGCTGTATCATCTTTCTGTTTGATGTCTTGTTTAAATTTAGATTGATCATTTATAATATCGTTCATGGATTTTATATAAGCGTCGGCTTCAAGTATAACAATTCATGATCCTTTGTCGGGTGTGACAAGTCGTATAAGTTTGTCTGATTTTAGTTTTCTGAGTTCGTCTATGTGCTTTTTTGTGATGGCCAAGAATAACAAAATTTAACAACAATTTACTAGTATTCAGGCAAGATCGGACAGGCTCTCGACTAGAATCAACAAACATTCAATCGGATTGGCAACAAACTAAAGTGGAAATAACTGAGGCGCATACGGTGACAGAAGTTTCCAAACAAAATGAGCGTTCAACACTGTAATCCACGCTTGCGCTGTTACCATGTGCAGAATACAAATTTGCGCAACAAGGTGAAACGATAAACTGCACTCGAAAAAATAGCACTCGTACACGTAACAGCGAACAATGCCCACAAATGGTTAATTCTCAAGCCATAAAAACAAAAATGACCAGATCTCAGACATCACTTTGCAATACAGCGAGAATGACCTTTACATGCAAACAAGCACACACACAAACACAAACGCATACACACTTACCAATCAGACAAAACAAGAAATAGAAGTAAAAGCGAGTCAGATTTGTTACCACTAGCATAAAAAATTGAAAACCCAGAATGTATATAAATGAAAGATTGTAGAGCGATGTTTAGTATACTCGAAATAAATGGCATTTATCCACTCTGATATTAATGTGCTTTTTCTTCCTAATTAGAAATATAATGTGTAATATTTGAAGGCAATAAACATAATAAAGAATATATATATATATATATATATATATATATATATATATATATATATATATATATATATACAGTCAGCAAAAACACCACAATGCGTACGATAGCAAATAAGACTCATCTAAAAGGCCCTTTTCGTGCTAAATTGTCACTTATCCGTGGTGATCCGAATTTATGCAACCGAGGATCGAATACTCGAAAACTTTGTTCAGACATATGCAGCCATTCTTGAACATTATAGAAGCCTGATATCACGTGCAATTATTAGATTTACAAGAATTTAAGCTTCATTTCCGTCTGTTTTTCAGGTCGATCCACGTGCGTTTTGAATTTGGCCAAATATTTGTATTAAAAATACTGACAAATTTATATTTACTGCTATATTACCAATAAAAAGAAAATGGAATCTGCTAGTTTTTGTGCATGTGCATATGTATTGAAAAAATAAACTCTAAATTATTTATTTTTAAGTCGTCACTGCAGGATTCTGCGTTATTTAATAATAAACATTTTTATTAAGCAAATTTTTAACTTTGTTTTCAAGGAAATTGAAAATATATGGCTTGTGCAACCGAGCGTTGTTCCATAAAATAGGACAGCCTCAATGACCAGTAACATTGGTGTTGTTTATTTCCGTTTAAAAATAGTTCTAACATACATTGCGCAACGTCACATGCACAAAGAATTTTCAGACAAAATGTAACTCAACTAAAAACTTTTATTGTTACACAATGAAATATGTTTTTCAATAAAAAATTTTCTTGGCTTAAATAAATTCACCACAATAAAAACATAGATTGCCGAATTTTAGGTTGCAGGTTTATGAAATAAGGTCTAGCACAAAATGAAATATCCACTTACAACATTACCAAATATCAGGTCAAACTTTTGGCTATTAATTAATATCGGTGACACGTTCTCCGGAAAGAACAGATCAAAGCGTTGATAGGGCACAACCTCGTCAATCCAACTGTTCTCATTGTCGAAGTTTGTTGTTGGTTTCCAAATTAATTCTTGAAGAAATTGACAATTATAAATATTTTTATCAACATATATATGAAATCAAATAGCAATTGTCATCTTATAAAAATAACAAATTAATTCGAAAGATGTTGTTTTTGGTTGCGCAGTGCGATCATTTTATTTATCGTATGCGCAAGTTGCTTTCGTGTGTGGCCGATTTCAACTCTCAGTTCCGCTAAGCTCCGATTGATCTTTATTTTCAAGTACGTGCTGAGTTCGGCTTTGGGGTGTCATTACACCGAAGGCTTCCACACCATCTGTACTAACCACTGGAATTGAAGGTCAATCCACCATTGACTATTTAATGTTTCGGTACTTCATTTTCTGTACTTTCTTCAGAAATCTATTAACACACTCGATCAAATTTAATGAAATCCGATATTGTGATTAGTAAAGTGTGCGTTGTTAGATTTCTGAAGAAGTTACGGGAAATGAAGCACCAAAATCTCATTTCAAGTGCTTAGGTGTGGAAGCCTGCGGTGTAATGACACAACGAAGACGAACTTAGCGTGTACATGTAAATTAGGATCAATAGGATCGTTGCGTAACCGAGAGTGAAAATCGATCACCCACGGAATAAAATCGAGATTCGTTTACTATATTAAATTCGTTGTGCAGAATGCGCAATTAGAAATTTTAATGGAAATCATAAAATAGACCTGTTATAAAATTCAATATTCAAAAAGCTTTCCAATCTATTAACTTTCACTGAGACTGATCAGATAAATATCACTTAAAGACACAAAATATTGATCTTTTGTTGGAACAAATTAAATTAGAGCACCGCTTCTCGTCTTTATCGAAACTCTTGTACTGTGGTTTTTTTTAAATTTAACATCCTAATTACTTATATGCTCTGGTTCTGGTAGCGTGGTAAAAAATTACTTAGTTATGTTTTTTGAATGGTTACGCAATGCGAGTTTCAAATGTTGAATCGCCGCGATTTGCGTTCACGGGTTTTCGCTTTTCACCATCAGTTTCTCCGATTGATCCCAATTTCCAAGTACGCATCAAGTTTGTCTTCTTATTGGCTGGCGGTGGATTCGTCCCTTTCTTCCGTAGGCTTCAACGTCGTTCATACTAACAACTAGGAACGGGGTACGATCTAATCTGTGCTAACTGGAAATTTTACGTTATGGAATTTAACACGTCATCATCAGGCCTCCAATCACACACACAATACAATGCTCAAACAAGCAGATTTAAGCAAATGTGTTAACATCGTTCCGAAAGAGTTCTATCTATATTTAACTGTTTGAATCACTAATGGTTTCAAAAAGAATTGCCTCAGTAAAGAAACTCTAAATATGTATATGCATGGAGCATATGAAAACATCCACTCAACAACTATATATATATATATATATATATATATATATATATATATATATATATATATATTTCATTGTACCCTTCCTGTGTGCAAAAACAAAAATAAATTTTATCAGATATAAAAAACGTTTCATTAGCATAGCCTCGTCAAATATCTACTAATGAACATATCTTTATATATAAATTGGAAAGCAAAACAAGATAGAAACCTGTGAACATAGAGAGAGTGTGAAAAATGGAAACCAATCAGTTGCGTGCGTCATATCCAGTTCAAGCTCAATGCTTGTACGTGCTTTTTCTGCTGCAATTTGTTTATACATAGGAGGCTAGCTCCCTTTTGTTTTTGAAATAATAATTACTTTGAATGCTACGTCTGGACAACATACGTGCGATGTTTCGATGATATGTTGCGCAATAGCAGACGTGTATTCACCATTTGATTTAAAACAGGCGTTCAAGTTGCAATGTTCTCTCATTCGAGTAATTAACCGTCTGGTCGATCGGCCTACGTAAGTTGATCGACAACTTGCGAATGTATATTGGTAAATAATATTTGATATCAACATTAACGCTGTTTCTCTTTGATTGCTGGTAAAGGCAAATGTGTTACTCTAAATAACACTCGTGGTTTAGCTGCATTAATTGTGCGTGTTAATGCTGCTTCAACTTTCTTTTGTGCCATTTGGGAAACTGCATCCACCTTAAAAGGGATGTTTAGGTAGATTGTTTTCTTCTCTGGCCCGTAATACGAAAGACGTACGTTTCGTTTTAAAGGAAGCATCTACAAACAGAGTAATGGTGTGGCAATGGGAGCCCATTATCTCCAGTGTTGGCTGAGATTTTTCTAGAGAACCTAGAGAACACATCATTAAAGAGTGATATAAGTAAATGTGCTCAATATATACGGTACGTGGATGATATATTTCATGTACTTAAGAACAGGTCGCAATCACGAAAATTGCTTCAAAGTTTCAACAAAGCACGTCAGAGCACGAGAAAGATAACTGTCTGCCTTTCCTAGATGTATTATTAAAGAAAGAAACTAATGGTAAATTAAACAGAAATATTTACCATAAACCAACATGGTCTGCACAGTATTTGCATTACTTACTTTACTTTACTGCGGCTGACTCCTTTTGGAGGATAAGCCGGCTCCATGTGACATTTCATGGAGTTTCTTGGGAATTTGGTACAAGTGGTGTCCCCTCACCACTCGTGTATTTGCATTACAGCAGTTTTGTGCCATTTGAATATAAATTATCAACAGTTCGTGGTTGCTTTTCAAGAATTGACAGGTTGGTTAGTCAAGATTAAAAAATTAAAATAATAAAGCAATTAACGATGTAATGTCTAATGGCTATCCCAGACAATTAATTGAATCAATTATTAAAAGGGGAATAAAACAGAAACAGGCGTATTATGGGCCAGAAAGGAAAACAGTCTGCCTAAACATCCCGTTTAAAGGGGATGCAGTTTCACGAATGGCACAAAAGAAAGTTGAAGCAGCGTTTACACGCACGTTTAATGCAGCTAAATGACGAGTGTCATTTAGGGTAAAACACTTGCCTTTACCAGCAATCAAAGAGAAACAGACGTTAATTTCGATATCAAATATTATTTACCAATATACATGCGCAAGTTGTCGACCAACTTATGTAGGCCGATCGACTAGGCGTTTAATTACTCGAATGAGAGAACATTGCAACTTGAACGCCTGTTTTAAATCAAATGGTGAATACACGTCTGCTATTGCGCAACATATCATCGAAACATCGCACGTATGTTCTCCAGACGTAGCATTCAAAGTAATTACTAAATGCAAAACAAAAGGGAGCTAGCCACATACGAAGCCTTATGGATAAACAAATTGCAGCCGGATTTATGCAAGCAGAAGAAGCACGTACAAGCATTGAGCTTGAACTGGATATGACGCACGCAATTGATTGGTTTCCGTTTTTCACACTCTCTCTATGTTCACATATTTCTATCTTGTTTTGCTTTCCAATTTATATATAAAGATATGTTCATGAGTAGATATTTGAGGAGACTATGCGAAAGAAACGTTTCTTATACCTGATAAAATTTCTTTTTGTTTTTGCACACAGGAAGGGTACAATGAATTTGATTAAAGCTCGCATTTCAAAAGAATATATATTTGTTTAGTCGGGTTTTTGAAGTGCTCCATGTATATGAATATATAGAGTTTATTTACAGAGACAATTCTTTGTTTAAAACCATTAGTGAGTCAAATATTAAAATACAAATAGAACTGTTTTGCAACGAGGTTGATAAATTTGCCTACATATTTTATTGTTAGCATGGTACTGTGTGTGTGTGTGTGTGTGTGTGTGTGTGTAATTAGAAACCTGATTATGACAGAAAATTCCATATAGAAACGTTTCCAGTCAACGTAGATTAGATCGTACCTCGTTTCCAGTGGTTAGTATGAACGATGTTGGAGCCTCCGGAAGAAAGGGACGAATCCGCACGCAGTCAAAAAGAAGTCAAACTCGACGCATACTTGGAAATTTGCATCAATCGGATTCTTGCGCGTCGGATAGTGCAAAGCGGCAGCCGCGAACGCAAATCGCGGGGATTCAACAACTGTATAAATAACCGACCATTAATTGCACTCGCGGTGATAACATATATTTATAACAAATTTGCAAGCTTGGTATAAATATCAGTCTCATTACGCGTACCCTTATCGCTATAAGCTAAACATTGTATGATGTTGAAAAGCCAATTCATCCAGTAGACCGATTTCGTCTTTATTGTGAACTCATCGCGTACTGTCCAGAATTTGCTGCGGACAGGACTCTAACCTTGGCAAGTTTTCTTCCGAGTCTGCAGCTCTAACCACCGAGCCGCCCAGCCTCACTCTAAGCAATTTTCAGTTAATAAAAATTGTTAGACTTTCTTTTAGGTTGAGCCTATATGGTGTTTCTTGGCCTAACGTTTGAACTAACCAAACACAGTATGTTATTATAGAACACACACCACGTTGTCTGAGCAAGTGGTATTAAACTGAGAATTAATAAAGATAAACGAAAATCGCTTGCACGGGCAACGATAATAACTACTTAAATCAAGGTTGCTACAATGATATAAACACCAGTCCAATTATATACGCACATTATTCAGTATAAACTGTGAACTATATAATGTAGAAAAGGAAATTTCTCCAGCAAACAGGTTTCATCCTTATTGAGAGTGCTTCATGTATTGTTTATGATCGAGCTCTGTCTGGACAGAAATTCTGGATGGAATTTGAAGAGTTCCAAATAAGGACGAAACCGATCCACTTTATTGATTCTCTTTTTTACCTTATATAATGCTTATTTTTTACTGACAAGCTCGCAACCTTGTTTAAAATAATATTAAAACAATAGCCTGAGGATTTAAAAATTATCAAGAGGAAGACCTTACACTTAACTTTGCTGATATAGAAGATAAACTCTACCAGTCATAACAAAAAAATTTGATGTTTTGAAATTCTCTTGATTTTTACTACAAATTGCCACTTTAATATTTGGTTACTCAACGGAAATCAAGCAGGAAGGTAACAGGAAGCTCCTTCTTCTTAGTAATACACTAAAGGGTTTTCACTGTAGTTGTTAGACAATATTTGCTGGCGTTCTTTTCGGATGGGAAGTAGAAAAAGTTTGTTATTCTCCGTGAGTGACACTCCAATGTGTGAAACAAAAACTTAGCGATCTTTGACGTTTTACATTATATTCGTTTAGCTTGTTTAACATTTAGATTTTTAAACGTGTATTTGAATAGCTTGATGAAGAAATTAGATTGCATCTAGCTTATTAATTAAATAAAATGTACATGAAGAGAGGTTATTTTCTATTATGATCTAATGAGAGAAAAATAAATATTTTCTAAAAAACTGCCGCTATTTTAACTTATAGACTCTAAGTTTAAGAATTTTACCTCAAAACAAACATGTATTGATTTTGCGCACAAATTTTAAAGTTTAATACGCGAAATTATGCTGCAAATTTTCTGCAAAAAGTGGAAAAATCTGAATATAAAATTGCTGCTTTTGTGTTGCAGATTATAGAATAAACAATAATGTGATTTTGCATTACTACTATTTTAATAAAAAGTTCACAATGCGTCAAGGTAATAGAAAAATCATAAAATAAGATGCGTTGTTGGAAACAATATATAGATTCAAGCATCTTGTAAAATGTTCCCTTCTAGGTTTATATTAGTACGACGTTCAAATTAAAGACGCTTAGTATCATTCCGTTGGTGAATAAGCAATGTGTTCTGGTTCATTTGCATTCCACGCAACTTCTGCTCAGATGCCGAAATTGTATAAAAATAAATAAATTAGTAAATTCAACAAATTTCAAACTAATATTCCGTTTTTTCACGTTTTACAACTGTATGTTTTGGATGCTAAGTTTTCAAGTACCCAAAGCATTCATACTTACATTTGAGATTCTGAGCCCAAATAAAATTAGAATGGCTATTTTTTGATAAAATTTTCATTAAATATTTTAATTATAATAAAACCACAGAATAAAGTTAAGCAAATTAAAAATTGCATGCAGGAGATAAATTGATGATTTAAACCTACACTTTAATTAAGGAGAGGAAAAGGAAAGCAAAAAGTGCGTTGCATCGTAGGCTGAGAACGAATAAATTGTCTTACTTACCAGAGTTTCTGAAAGATTTTTATCAGTTTGTAAATTGGGTTTAGCTTAATTGCCTTAATTTGGAGCCACAACAAGTCATTGGTTCGAGAAACTTATAAATCATGCCACATCAACACTTTTGAACTTAACAACTATGTTGAAATATTCACAACGTCATGAGATGTGATTTAGGGACGCAATAAATGTTGCTACAATTAGCCATTACCATTTCAGCCTGCAAGCACACGTGGAAGTTTTTAGGTCTTCACAAACCCAGTCTCAAAAATAAGCCCACCGACTACATCGGAAAATTTCCGCTGAATAGTAAGATAAAGCAAATTTAATTGTCGGAGAAGTCGGTCGGTCGTTTTGGACTCAACCTGACAGGCGCTGTGAAAAAGAGACGGCGGGTCATTAAAAGTGCGGAAGACAATGTATACATATACATATATATACAAATATATATATATATGCATATATACATATATATATATATCGGTAATGCAATTAAACAATCATTGATTGCGCGAGTGGTGATAAAAATTCTTTAAATAAAGTTTGCGAACTCAAAATAAAAACAGCAAAACTACAGACAGTCACACGTGATGATAGATTTCGACCATTTATGATAATTATCTAAGTAAAACAGCAAATTAAACAAAGAGGATCAATACGTAAATCGTTTATTTAATATTTTATGCATTCAAATTTTATTTCAATTACTAATACCTCCATCCGAACAATAAATGATCTGTGAATTGTACATTTGACAAAATCTGAAGAAATTTATGTTTGCGATTGCATAAAAATTGTGCAACTGACAATTATTTTCAAGAACAATGAATGCAGACCTACAATGGGTGATAGCTGAATATATTTTTTCATAAAATAAAAATTGCGGTTTGATCGTTGCTAGTAAATTATTTGTTGTGCTGTGACCGCCATCTAAGGAAGTCAAAACTCGTCAGTAAACCTGACTAACGGTAGATTTGTTATTTTTTTACATCTAAATACAATGCGTCTGGAGTTTATCTTTATCTCGAAATTTTTATTTAAACAATTTTTATTACCACATCTACAATCCATGATTTTTTAATTTTATAACTTATTTACATATAGCGAGATCTGTAAAAATTTCATGCCCATGTTCGCATAGTTATTATATTGTAACGCGCGGCTCCGCGTTACAACCCAACGAGTATCAATTTCATCAGATCCGGTTTTCCTTAGGATCACATATACGAATTCTGGTTTTAGACAACCATTGTCTTAACTGTGATTTCAGAAAAAAATGTCTGTTAGTTTCAAGCAGTTTTAATTGAGATTTCTTGAACTGCAATTTTATTTGTAATTAATAGGGTTTTGTTTAAGAATAATACACACCCGCGCGTAATACGCCGGTAGCATGCAGTGGATTTATGTGTCATAACGCTCAAAGCCAGGATTTATATTTTGTGTGTTTTTAACCGCTTATACATAAACAGTAACTGGTCAGCTAAGAAATTCTGGATTTATATTTTGTGTTTTTAAACGTTTATCCGAAAAAACTTTCTGTTCTGCTAAGACATTCTGGATTTATTTATCGTGTTTATTATGACTTTGCTTTGGGCCTAGATATTAACTTGTGTTGACAATATTTTGATATTCTTCTGTCAAATAAACTGTGTGATAGCCTACTAGCGGTGTGAGACGCATATCAGTGTTTCCATATATGCATTGCAGTTTGATCTTCGTAGCTCTGTTTGCCGTCATGCTCTGATGATGGTCATAGAAGGCTGAAATGCGTCAGTTAGTGTGATTGGCGGTAGTTTAGTCACGTTGATTGACTTTCTAAATACAACTGAATTGATGTTTATCTCAAGTTCGGAAACATGATTTCAATAATTTTACCAGCATCCGCTCAATCATTGATTGCTTAATTGTATATTTTTAAAGAGTTCTATTTGATCACCAAAATGTGCGAAAGACATTTTTAATTTCATGCTCGTTAAAAAAAAGCATAAGCACATTCCAAACTTGTGTGTTTGACTTTTAACGTGAGTGTAACATGCTACTGGAGCATAAGATTGTGTACAATCAAATAAATATTCTCTTGTTATTCATATTCAGATAATATTTTTAAGAGCAGCATAATTAACAGTACCAAAAACTGAGATTAAACAAGTTAAATAAAGAAATAAAAGCTGTATTTTTAGCCATCCGTGAAAGATACAAAACGGTTATACTGAATAAGCTTAGGAACAACCCAAAGATTGGTTATAACCCACTAAACAACTACTGCAAATAAAAAGAGTGTCACCGAGGTTACCAATAGATAAAATGTACATTTAAGTTATATGTGACATGGAAGGGTTGTTTGGTAATCTAAAGTAGAATCCTCGTAATGAAAAACATATGGCTAGGATTACACGATCATCGACTTAACCAAGAGCTGCTATGCGCTAGTAAAATTAATGATGAAAGTCAAAAGTGAAAAGCACAATTATCATTTAGGAATGTCGATCATATTTCTACTTTATTCATCCTATGTGTTCCGGAATTCACTTTGCTCATATTTGGATAATATTTTGACAGATAACGTGATATTTTTTAGTATTTTTTCAATTATAGTAAGCTCAAAGCCTAAAATAGCAAGTAAATTAGCGCTAATTATTATAATTAGATCTCAAGGATTACTTTATTCTTGGAGATAATTGAACGATTAATATTTCTCTAAAGGAAGATATTTCATCTGACAGATATAAATTATCAAATTAATGATAAATTTAAACTACCATAGCTAATTGAAACAAATATTATTAAAAAAGAAAATGTTCGTTTATATTCGATAACATTTAAACGAACATTGGTTTCGCGGGTGGTGATAACAATTATTATACTCAAGGTTGCGGTCTTGATATAAACACCTGACCCATTAATTACTTACATATGTCAGTATAAACTAAGAATTGTATAGTGTAGAACATTTCGAGAACATTCTTTGGTTAAATGCTTTCGAGAATTTAAAATTTCAAATTGTGCGTCATTTCAGTTTCCTGTATTAAGTGCCTGACTTGCGTCAGATTATCTTCTTTCCTGTAACAGTCATCTTATATCTCGTACCAATTTTACAATTTTAATCCTTATAACACACTCTTGGTACCACAAGTTCGAAGAATATGGGAACGGTCAGAAACAAGTGATTTAATTATTTTTTTTCATATCAAATATTGTTCTAGATTAAACGTTCCGTGTGCAGTGTTGCGTGTAAAGCATACAGTTCTTTTGCTTCTTACATAACTATGTAATAACAATTATGTTTAACCTACCATGGTATTATGAGTCGTGGGCATGAGTCCGATAGATTTGTAGGCATAGGTTTATCCGTCTAACTCCTACAGACACACCAATACTGATACGGACTTGGAAACTTTGGAGCTCTCATAAGTTATAAGGGCCATAGCCTCCAAACTTCGCATCTTGACTCCATCTTACAAATAGATTTTGATACAAGCCAAAATAGATTTACAAAAGAGCACTCAAATAATACAAATATATTGTCTATAGTCTTGATGAGAAAGATATATGTAATAGCCTATTTCGATATCTCAAAATTGTTTGACTTAATAAATTTTAAAGTTACTGTGGAGGCGATTATTGCATTACAGTTTAGCCCGATTACACTTTAAATCAAGTTTCACCGGTCATCGAACAACGTACCTAAACTACCGTCAATCGCACGCACTGACGCGTTTCGGATTTCCATGATCATCATCAAAGTACGACAGCAAACTGACTGGCGAGAATCAAACCGCTATATATATATATATATATATATATATATATATATATATATATATATATATATATATATATATATATATATATATATATGAAAAGCAAAATTACATATGCGGCTCTTACATCTAGTAATGTCGATATAGTGTACTTGACTGGAAATGTCTGCTGCACAATTTCTATGCAGTCACGAACGGTAGCATTTCCAGTCAAGTACAATGTATGCTTTCCATATATATTTATTGCGGTCTGCCGTCGTACTCTGATGATGATCATAAAGGGTCGAAACGCGTCAGTACAAGTGAATGGCGTTAGTTTATGTATTTTGCTTGACGACGGGTTAAATACAATTAGATTTGTGTTTACTTCAATCTCACAAACTTGATTTAAATTATTGTTACCACCACCCGCGCAATCATTGATTGTTTCATTTTAGCCCGGCTATTCTTATATTATTACATTATTACTTATATCATAAGAGTATAGTTATCTAAGTTTATAAATCTCAATTAAAATATTACAGAGGTACAACAAGAGTTTTTCAGTGTTTTAGCTTCGGTCCGATATTATGTTAAAATATATTTGCGAAATTGCAGAATGTGATCCACGAAGGTCAAGTCTGCAAATTTAACGGATATCTAAAAATTATTTACGCAATAGACCCAAAAACGATGACTTCTTTAAAAATGACATAACACTAGATTATTCTGATTCGAGTTGATATTAAATAAACCAAGAAAAAAGCAAGCGTTAAAAATTGGCCGTCGAACTGGATTTAATTATATTGAAATCCAAATCTCTGGTTGCTGATGTTATCAACCGATGTCTCGAAACTACCTATCTTCCCCCAGAATGGCTTATTTCGACAATCTCTCTTATCCCAAAAATTTCACTTCGTCGATCTCCTCATTCAAAGATCCCCGTCCCATTTCACTAAAATCTTCGACAGGGTCTTATACTACCTAAACTTCCCCTTCATTAAGTCTCAGGACAACTTCTATCTACTCGATAATCAGCATGGCTTTCTGAATGACCGCTCCTCTACCACCAAACTAGTTAGTGTCCTGAATCACTGTTACTCCTCCTTCTCCAAAGGCCATGAACGCGCTCTCCTCTTCCTGGATATATCCAAGTATTTTGTCTCTTTTTCATTCTCAGCAATTGAATCCGTGTAATTTGGAAGCGGTATCTGCAGCAACTTCCTCAATCTTATCAGTTACTATCTCCGAAACCGATGCGCGACTGTAAAAGTCGGAAATAGTCACTCGAGGCCAGCCCTTATCCGGTCTGGAGTTCCCCAGGGCTCCGTCCTTTATCCTATTATTTTCAACCTTACACTTGCGCAGGTACAGATTGAGCACAGCCTTTTGAAGCTGTTTAAACATGCGGATAACATGGTCGTAGTATTCCGTAACCCCACATTATTCAACCCTCCTTTACCACTTATATCGGAATTTTTATCCTCGCCCCATTCGCAGCTCAGCAATATCGGTCTCAAACTAAACCCCGCCAAGACTCGTTTGATGTAACTCTCCTCCGACCCATACTGTTCTCTCCCGATTGCAAATTATCCCCCTTATATTGAAATAATAGATTCGGCCAAATATCTTGGTATTTATTTTTCAAAATCCCTAGACTTCTCCCCACACCTTACACACACTACATCCAAACTCTTAAAATGGGCCCGTCTGATCTGCTTCAAGACTTACAGCCCCATTCTCAAACTCACGCCATTCTAGGTCTACGTCCTACCCCTCATTTCATACGCTAGTGAATTCTATTGTCCTCTCACTCTGGCTTCCTCGTATACCATCGAACAGATATATTCCAGATTTCAAGTGCGAGTCTTCTTCCACAGCCAAAATTATCGGGAATGGCCTCTCCTGGCAAACCTTCTACCGCTTTGGTTTACCGTTCTCTTCGAGTCATTTATTTTATCCATAAGATCAAAACTTGCCGGGATGTCCCAATGTTTCATGCTAAAAGGCCATTAATTCTGGTCTTATCGATTCTGGCACAAACCATTGCACTGGTTGTCCTTCTTTCCGCACCAATAGGCCGTTCTGTAGGCTCATTCGTTTTATATGGTGCGGACACTACTCTGCCGTTTCTTAATTGATTGACTATTTCCTGACACGTGGCATCTTTTCCTTGTTCTTCAGATACTTTTATAAGTGGTGAAATCCGCTCCAAGATATGCATATTCGAGGCATACTAAAATCATCCAAGTTAAGTTCGGAAGCTGCGATAGAAGAAACTTGCGTTTATGCAGTCCGTAAATTTGTTAGATTTCGACTGGAAGGTAATCTCAACGAGGTCACTGGTTATAGCAACAATAAGTTCGTTATAACAGATGAACTTAGCGGGTTAAACATCTTAATAGACACGGCTGCTGAAGTGAGCATAGTTCGATCCGATGTGGTAGAAATTGATAGCCCCACTTTGGATTATCAACTATGGGCTACTAATGGTAGTCCAATTGAAGTTAGGGATTTAAAGAATTGTCACTGACATTGGGGCAGAAATCTCCATTTATGTAGAATTTTCTGGTCGCTGATATAAAGGATAACATCATTGGGATGGATTTTTTAATCTATTTTAATCACGCTTTAGAACCCAAATCCAGCACCATTGGACAAGGCACTGGGATAGTGACTTATGCTGAGACTGGGACCTCAGTAGTTAGGTCAGTGAGACTACCCAGACCTGTCGTCGCCGATGACTTGGTGGATGTCATCGAGAAACACCTGGCCGTGTTTCTGCCATTCAATGCTAAACGCAAGGGTTTAAAGACAGGCATAGAACACCAAATCGAGTTGGTGGAACCACTACCTTGTTCACCAAAGGCTCAATCGTTAGCACAACATAAGCAGCAGGTTGCTATTGAAGAATTTAAGCGGTTGAGAGAATAAGGAATTTGTAGGCGTTCAAATTCCAACTTTGCATCTCCAATAGTGGTTGTTCCCAAACCTGAACCAGGTCAATGAAGGGTTTGTGGTAACTATCGTCTATTGAATTCGGTAACGAAAGGCGATTCGTATCCTCTACCGAACCAGAGTACTTTGCTCAGGGATATAATGGGGTATGAGGTATATACAACGTTAGATCTGCAGAAAGCGTACTATGAAGTACCTATGGAGGCAGAATCTATACCGCTCACAGCAGTGCGATTCCCTGGAGGAGGATCGCATGAATTCTTATGTATGCCTTTTTGTTTGAAGAATGCAAGTCAGACATTCCACCGTCTGACAGAGGAAGTTCTTCAAGAATGTCCATTTGCTAGAGTGTATATAGATGATATCATTATATTTAGTCAAACTAGGGAGGAACACCGGGAGCACTTGGATGTCGTTTTGTCTAAGCTGGAACATTATGGATTGGTAGTGAAGCCAGAAAAGAGCAGGATTGGTTGTGCTATTGTAAAATTTCTTGGACACACCATTTACAAAGCCGGAATCAAGCCCTTGGAAGACAAGGTACAAGCAATCAAGAATGTGCCAGAACCCAGATCTGTACGTCAATTGCGTGGATTTTTGGGAATGATTAGCTATTATCGTCGTTTCATACCAGGTATAGCTGGAATTTTGGGGTCGCTAACTCGACATTTAGTTTGTGAACGAAGCACGATTAAGAAGTCCTAGCCTATTAGTTTTAGCCAAAACGACAAGGAAAAATTCCAGAGGGCCAAAGATCTGTTAAGCCAAATAACCACATTAACACGTGTGGATTGTATTAAGCCGCTTGAGCTGGTTACATATGCTTCTGATGTAGATATAGGGGCAGTGTTACATCAACGGGATAATGGTATAGTCAAGCCGATTGTATTCTATAGTCAGAAACTCCAAGATCGCGAGAAGCGATATGACACGCCTGGAAAGGAGTTACTTGCGGTTTATTCTGCAGTGCTGCATTTTGAGCACTACCAAGATGGACATCAATTTGCGATATTAACTTATCATAGACCGTTGATAAGTATCCTTGGGAAAGCGAATGGGCTAAATGATTCTCGGCAGGTAAATTCACAAATAACCCGACTAGCAGAATTTAATTTACCATTAATCTTATCTCAGGAAAAGAGAATGTGGTGGCAGATACTCGAAGTAGACCAGAAGTATCATATGAAGATATGATTCTTTCGGAGTCACCCGTATGCTCTGTTGTATCTTCTAATGAATTTGTCAAGCAATTGAATGAAGCACAAGGTCTCGATCCTTCAGTAACTGTGTTGGCAAAGAATACCACATGTACACGCCGGAAGATTGGCGATAAGTGGTTACTATGTGAAATCTCCAGGAGCCAACCTGGACCGTATGTACCGTTAGAATTAAGGTATAAGGTAATTCAACAGCTACATGAATTTAGTCATCCTTCCATTAAGGCAACTATCAGGATGATCACTGATAGTTATGTATGGCCTAAGATGTCAAAAGAAATAAGAGCGTGGGTAAGGACATGTGCCCGGTATCAAATTTGTAAAGTTTGACGTCATACTAAAACTGAAATTAAAACGATTGGTATACCAGCGGGTCGTTTCATGCATGTACATATTGATATCGTAGAATTACCCGAAATTTCAAGCCAGAAGTATTTACTCATAATGGTTGATCGTTTCAGTCGTCAGTTTGAGGTAGCAATCCTGAAGTATATGACAGCTCAAGAAGTCTTACTTATATTCTTGCATAAATGGGTGTCGCGATATGGTGTACCGGTAAGGGTAACTACTGATTGTGGTAGTAAGTTTATGTCTGAACTGTTGATCAGATCATTGAATACAATGAGGATAGAAGTAAGACACACATGTGCTTATAATCACAGAGATAATGGGATGGTTGAAAGAAGGCACAGGGAGCTGAAAGCTGCATTACGCTGCACTGGTGGATCCAGTTGGATACATGATTTGCCTATAGTTTTGTTGGCAATGCAAAACAGATACAGAGCACAGTTAGGAACATCCATAGCAGAACTTGTTTATAGAGAGCCATTGAGGTTACCTGGAGATCTTCTAATAGAAGCTCCAAGTTGTCTCGATTGGGCCTCTAGTTCAGGGGATTGGTTTGTTGGAGCATTGAGATATAAAATGAATCGTTTATCTCCAACTAAAACTAGAAGTCCAAAATCTAAATGCTATGTATCTTCAGATTTAAAGCTGGCATCTCATGTATATATAACTAATGAGAACAGACAGAATTGTATGACTCCGTTCTATAAGGGGCCATTTGAAGTCAATCATATGACTAATAAAATGCATTTATAGAAGTAAATGGCACAGTAGAGTGTGTATCACTGTATCGCTGCATTTTACAGTTTAAATGGACGGAGGAGGAGACTGAGGAACAGTATCAATGAAAGTATCCAGAAGCTGAGGCGAGATGTGACTCGAAAATGTGCGAGAAAAATGAGGAGTCAAACAAATGTGGAAAAGAAGTAAAGATTAAAACCAAGACGACTGAGGGTAAAGAACAATGCAATATTAAAATGAAACCTAGTGAAGTCCAAGCACAAAATGTTGAAACTCGTTCTGGAAGAGTCATCAAGAAACCGAAGAATGAGGACTTCATAATGTATGGTTAAATATCTTAAACATGAGGGTGTATGTAGAGGTTACTTAAATTATTAGACATTAATTAACTCCTCATATAAAAGTAAATAAAATTTTATTTTTGGATATTTGATGTTATCGCTGTTTTCGTAAAACAATATTTTTTTTTTAAATATTGTAATTTTTTAAAGTTTCTTTTGTTCATATTGTCGAAGTTTTTGACTTGTCTTGTTGAATATTCAATGCGGTTTGATCCTCGATAGTCAGTTTGCCGTCGTACTCTGATGATGATCATGGAAGGTCGAAACGCGTCAGTGCGTTGCAGCTGGCGGTAGTTTTGTTATGTTGTTCGATGACTGGTTAAATACAATGGGATTGGTGTTTACTTCAAGCACGCAAACTTGATTTAAAGAATTGTTACCACCACCCGCGCAATCAATTATTGTTTAAATTGTATTGCCTATATATGTATATGTGGCGAAAGCTGCAAACAGTTAATGTTCGTGACTGCATAGAAATTGTGCAGCCGACATTTCCAGTCAAGTTCAATGTATGCAAGACTGCTAGAGGTGAGAGCCGCATATCTAAATTTGATTTCCATATATATTCAATGCGGTTTGATCCTCGATAGTCAGTTTGCCGTCGTACTCTGATGATGATCATGGAAGGTCGAAACGCGTCAGTGCGTTGCAGCTAGCGGTAGTTTTGTTATGTTGTTCGATGACTGGTTAAATACAATGGGATTGGTGTTTACTTCAAGCACGCAAACTTGATTTAAAGAATTGTTACCACCACCCGCGCAATCAATTATTGTTTAAATTGTATTGCCTATATATGTATATGTGGCGAAAGCTGCAAACAGTTAATGTTCGTGACTGCATAGAAATTGTGCAGCCGACATTTCCAGTCAAGTTCAATGTATGCGAGACTGCTAGAGGTGAGAGCCGCATATCTAAATTTGATTTCCATATATATTCAATGCGGTTTGATCCTCGATAGTCAGTTTGCCGTCGTACTCTGATGATGATCATGGAAGGTCGAAACGCGTCAGTGCGTTGCAGCTGGCGGTAGTTTTGTTATGTTGTTCGATGACTGGTAAAATACAATGGGATTGGTGTTTACTTCAAGCACGCAAACTTGATTTAAAGAATTGTTACCACCACCCGCGCAATCAATTATTGTTTAGATTGTATTGCCTATATATGTATATGTGGCGAAAGCTGCAAACAGTTAATGTTCGTGACTGCATAGAAATTGTGCATCCGACATTTCCAGTCAAGTTCAATGTATGCAAGACTGCTAGAGGTGAGAGCCGCATATCTAAATTTGATTTCCATATATATTCAATGCGGTTTGATCCTCGATAGTCAGTTTGCCGTCGTACTCTGATGATGATCATGGAAGGTCGAAACGCGTCAGTGCGTTGCAGCTGGCGGTAGTTTTGTTATGTTGTTCGATGGAGACTGCTAGAGGTGAGAGCCGCATATCTAAATTTGATTTCCATATATATTCAATGCGGTTTGATCCTCGATAGTCAGTTTGCCGTCGTACTCTGATGATGATCATGGAAGGTCGAAACGCGTCAGTGCGTTGCAGCTGGCGGTAGTTTTGTTATGTTGTTCGACGACTGGTTAAATACAATGGGATTGGTGTTTACTTCAAGCACGCAAACTTGATTTAAAGAATTGATACCACCACCCGCGCAATCACTTACTGTTAAATTGTATTTCTCTTCTTCAAATAAACATCAACCTCATTGAAATTATCCAGTCGTCGAACAACATAGCAAAACTACCATTACGACTGGTTAAATACAATGGGATTGGTGTTTAATTCAAGTTCGCAAACTTGATTTAAAGAATTGTTACTACCACACGCGCAATCAATGATTGTTTAATTGTATTTCTCTTGCACTTTATTCTCGCTAAACGCTTAGCAGGCGTAAAATAATCGACGCAAATAACCAAGATAGGAATGGAATCAAGTTTACGACACGATGGTTATCGCACGAATTCAGATTGCTTAAATTGAAGATAAGAATGATGGCCGGCTGGCCCCGAGCAATCGGTACTGCCTACTCATTTCATATAGTAAGAAAATAATTAGTCAACGCTTTATAAAATAGGTCACAACCATCCCTAAATAAGATCAAAAGCAGATCATCTGAGTCAGCTCATTTTGGATAGTTATGAGAAAATATTTCATTTTGTATACAAGAGCACAACTGGTCGATTAAGGGGAGGAAAAATATTAAAATAAGATGTAATCGGAAATGGTTTCTGCAGTATCCTAATTTCGCTTATCCACCCTGCACGACTCAGTACATAAGGTGACCATTTTATCTAGCGCATTGGTCGATGCAGTATAGATTCATTATTATACGTTTAATTTGTGGTTATATTTGGGCTGTAACAGAGCAAAGGTTCATCCATTCCTAAATGGGATGGTTATATTCAGAATTTTCTTTCTCATAGAAAATCTTCTAAACAATTTAAGCAAGCACAAACTGCACAGACGCCAATGGCCAAGTTTTCCACCAAGGGCCAAAAATCTCCCTACGTGTCTAGCACGCTTGCTCTCATTGCGCCACTTCCAATTTAACTCTAAGTGTTACCGAGTGGTTAAACCGATTTCGGCGCTTCATATGGAACGGTATGATGGCCGTATATCATTAGACCCGACAAGCTTCATGCTACCATTATCTGACTAACTAACTAGTGTCGACCGGTTGTCAGACTGTAAATTTCTATTGCTACGAGGCACGGTTTCATTGATATTCTATTGTTGTTTGTACCATACGTTTTGGCAAAATAAATATTTCGGAATACACGTTTTCTAATAAAGTTGTATTGAGCACAAACAATCCTTTGCATTGAAAGTCTTCCGAACAGACTATCTATATTTCATAGGATAAATTTTGTTTCCGATTTCGGTTCTGTGAAATTGTGATGACCCTGTATTAATAAATATTCTGTTCAATGGATATTTTACCTTCTGAACTAACAGATTACTGTTTCAATAACAGTACGTCGGAGAAAGGCGGTGCATTAGGCGGAGAGGTTGTGCGCTTACAAGTCAAATAAACAAAATTGTCAAAGCTATTAAAATTTTCCAGCATATCATTTATTTCTACATTTAGAAAAAATGACTATAAGAGTGTAATCGACGAAGCTCAGATATTTATGGCGGTATTTTTAAATTAACGAGTCCGCTTACAGTTAAATAATGTAAAGTTTAGCGTGTGCACTCACCAAACGGATTGTCCATGATTGTTCCATTGTCTTGAACTGAAATTAAACACCCTTCGTGCACTATTTGATGGGCATTTTTGAGGTAATTCTTAGATTCAAATAATTTTAAATTGTCGTTGACGTTGAAGCTATAAAGGGTACTGATAATTTTGTAGATAGGAATGACCATAAACAGATTTCTATCATCGAAAGATATACTTTACTCGTTCTTGACCTTGTATGGTTTAACTTTTCTTCCACAAAATCCGAGGAATCGTGAAAACAATTGTTTGATATACCTATTTTTGCTGGCTGTAAGTTGTACGTTCTCGCCAATCGTGTTAAAATTGCTATATAACAAGTATAATTAGACACTGTTTCTTCTATTTTAACTTCCTAGACCAATATCATTGTTGTGTACTATTTATACGGATTGCTTTTTATATTTAAATAAAATTGATACAGCCTGCATATTTCATCATTTCAATTTGATTCGTAAGACCCATATTTTTTAAATGGATGCACAGGCTACACTGAATCCTTCCTATATGTTTGTATTTATTTGGAAAAGTGCATAGTCTCGAATGGTGCTCATTTGCATAATATAATAAATTCTCAGCATTAAGATGATGCATTAAACTTAATTTTTCTTCATTAATCAAATTTAATTGTTTCACAATGCTTTAATGCATTATATGCGATCTTGTTTTACGAAATTAAATTTTTCTATCTTAATTTAGGCGACACATATGGTAGCGTTCAAAAATGGTGTTATTCGTATGATTACGGATGTTGTCGTTGTAGAAAATAATCATTTGCACAAAGATTGATTTCGTAACGAACAAGTCTACAACACATTTACGTTTTCATTTTCAACGAGACTAATTTAGATAAGCAGAAATAAGTTTCATTGCCTGTAGGCAGATTTGGTATATTAACCAAAGATAAAAACCAGACGCCAGAGTTTAAATGATTATACTACATCAGGGCTGCCGTTATACAAACTTTGTCCAATGCAAAACGCTGAATCAGGTTTCGCCAATGAACATTGCACATTAAGACACAAACCGCGCTAATTTAATAAAGACGGATAAGAGATGACGGATAATTCAAAATAACGTGCCGTTAAAGGCACATATTAAGAAATTCAACAAAGACCTGATGAGACGACTTCCCAAGAAACCGATAACATAATACATGGTCTTAAGCCAGGAAAAATAAAATGCAAAAGTCAAGCCAGTATACAGATGTTGAACTGTGTAAATTAGCGTCACTAAGACCACATTTTAATAGGCAACATCCTATAACACAAATTGACGAGGAATCTAATGAAATCTTACCGCCAGTATTAATTGAAATGTAAAAAGATTGTTTCGCGTCTTCCTAAAAATCTTCAATAAAGTCAAATCTGACAGTATAAAGAACAAGAAAATATCTTTAGACGTCAAGGCCCGTCTGCAAGTATCTGTCTCTAAAACTGTAGATTTACTCTGTATATTCATCTATAAAAATACCCATCATTGTCAATAATGAAAGTTAAGCTCAAAATACTACCCGTCAAGCATACTATGTATGCACAATTCCATTTCAATGGGCAATGTTTCTCCGAAGTCGGCGGAATAGCAATGGGTATAACTTTAGAGAGTAAACAAACATGTTATTTAAAAATATCCGAAGAAATGATAACAAAAATCGTTAACTTATAAATACTGTCACGCATATAACGGACATCCTCATAACATTTAATAAAGATGTAGAAATAAACTAAATAGCGTGGACCGTCCAACTCAATTCCCTCACGTGTGTGATAACTTTCAGTCTAACTTACTGTCGTTACCCGATGTATTGATATTGTGATAGGAAGACGGCTATTTTGTGAACGAATATTCCAGAAGCAGACTCTGATTTGGCAATATATTCCTTATCACAGCAAAGTCATTGTTTACAAAAACAAATCAATCTCATACGCAGTTTGGCTATAATAATAATAAATCAACCATTTTCGAACATTTGAATATAGAAGGCTAGCACTGCGAGAAAAATTTTATTAGGACAAGAATATGCTTAACGAGCCACTGAAAAAAATGTGGGAAAAGCAGCATCTGACGAAAAGGACCAGATAAATTAAGTTGCAATTTAAAAGTGACGCACTTGGGGAAATATTTCATAAACAAATTAAACACATAAGACTGCTTGAAATACAAATACAAAATTTTTTATATTACAGCAAAACGCCTTCTAAAAGAAACTACAACGGATTAACTTCCTCAGTCGAACAGTTAAGTATTGCTCGTTTGCAATAGTGTCATGTCGGTAAGATTCACGATTACTAAAAAAATACATGAGTAATTTAGACTAAATACAGCTGACAAATGGGAGAACACGTAAAAAATGGTCGAATAATTTATTTAAATCAAGGTGTCAACCATGTCTCGATGGCCGATCGTACATGGGCTAACGGGGCTATGGCGGTGGTGTCACCAGGGCGTGGTGGATTTCCGACCGGCAATCGGATCTCCTATAAAATACCACATGAGCCCGACGACGGCACCATGACTCGGCATGTGTTCCCCGCCACAAAAGGGTTCAACAGCCACAGGATTACATGGACTCCTGGACAGTACCCCGTACTTCCGAATGGCGAATGAGCTCTCAACAGCCACCGGCAACCATGCAACTTACTGCTGCCTTGCAGACTGCGCTTGGATGTGCAAAGGCTAGAGGTGCGTCCTCGATCAAAAAGCCGAGTGGTGAGAGGACACCACTTGTACCAAATTCCCAAGAAACTCCATGAAATGTGGAGCCGGCTTATCCTCCAAAAGGAATCAGCCGCAGTAAAGTAAAGTAAAGTAAGGTTGCAAGCTTAATAAAAACACAAATCACATTAAGTATTCATTTTTCAGTATAAACTATGAATCGTATATTGTAGAAAAGGCAATTCATCCAGTAGACCAATTTCATTTCTATTGGGAACTCTTCAAGTACTGTCCAGAATTTTCCAGCGGACCAAGCTCGAAATTGAGCACGCCTGCTTCAGAGTCTGTGAACCTATCCACTGCGCCACAACTTTCAGTTATACATTGACTTATGCTTTTAGTTGGCCTTTCCATTAGGTGAAGCCTACATGCCATCTCTTTAGAATTAAAGCTCCAAATAGCCACCTCAAATCTGTCATTAAATAACAGACACAACGCTACCTAGGGAAGTGGTACTGAATTGGGCATTTATATATTTAAACGATCATTGATTGCGCGAGCGGTGCCAAAAATGATTTAAATCAAAGATGCGAGCTTGACATAGACTCTAATCCAATTATTCATATATTTGCCAAAACAAGATAAGCATTGCATAATGTAGAAAAGGCAATTCATCCAGTAGAACGGTTTCCTCCTTAATGGGAACTCTTCAATTACTGTCCAGATTTTTGCCTCGGACAGCGCTCGAACTTGGAACGTCTCAATTAGTCTGTAACCCAATGAACTGCGCTAAACTGCCGCTTGCCACAAAAATTTTCATTTAAATACTAACTTATAATTATGGCTAACCATTTCTTTAGGTGGAGCCTACATTGAATCAAATTACACCTAAAACTCCACCAAAATCTGACATTATAGAACAGACAAAACGCTACCTGGGCAAGTTGTATTGAATTGTAAATTGAAATAATTAAACGATCATTGATTGCACGGACAGTGATGCATACATACATTCATACATACCATGAGTTTATGCATGCATTTATGTATACATACATACATGCATACATACAT